>JBCJKH010053499.1:0-19804 GCA_039877255.1 Loriculus beryllinus
CCCCCCCCCCCCCCCCCCCCCCCCCCCCCCCCCCCCCCCCCCCCCCCCCCCCCCCCCCCCCCCCCCCCACAAAAAAAACTAGTCCTCTGAACTTGGTGGTGAGCTCAGAGATCTGTTTCTAGAAAAACGGGGAGCTGACCGAAGACTGGGACAAGTGCAATAAAGTAAAAGATTTTAAACGTTAAGAAAGGACAGCCTCGCTCCTCAGTTAATTTCCACTGCACCCTGCCACTTGGGAACACCGTGACTTAATTGCTCACACTCTTCCTTGAGGTTTTGTCGGGGGGGGCACAAAGCACAAGGTGCTGGAGACCACCGCCCAGGGGTATCACGGCGTCTCCGCACCCTCTCATCCTACCGGGACTCACCCCCGATGCCGGCACTCGCCCCTTGCGGGAAGCAGCCCCAGCAGGCGGGTGGAACTTTCCACAGGACGGGGCGTTATTCAGGCGCCTATTCAGCCTTGTAGCCTGAGCGAAGGGCGCTGGGCTGCAGCCAGCGGCTCCAGCTGCAACGTGCCCCCTCCCCCCCTCCCCGGACCCCTTTTCTTTCTTTTTTTCTATTTTGCCTTTTTCCGTCCTCTGCACTCACTGCTGTTGCCTCCCCATTTAACCACAGCCGGCCGCTGGGCGGCATCGCTTGGCAGCTGCCTGCCTCTTCTGTCAGGGAGGTGGGCAAGTACCCGAGCACAGCAGCCCTCAAAGGTTGCTGCAGCTCACCCTGAGCAGCAAGACAGGTGACCTGGAGTGAAGAGATAACCCACCGCGAGGTAGGCACTGGGCTTAAAACGCACTGCAAAGGCTTTACAGGGAAGAAGAGAAGACGGATGCTTGCCAGCTTCCCTACTCTCTGCACCGAGCCGCCGGTATCCCTCCCGGAGCGGAGGGGACCTCCGCGGCCCTGCCGCACGACGCAGGCAGACGCAAGGAAAAGCTGGCGGGATTTTAACTTCTTCCACTTATTGACTTCCTCGCTCTGTTTCAGGAACTACCATTCTCATCAATGGGAAGCGAAGACAAAAAAAAAAAAAAAACAAAACAACCAAAACCACTAAAAAGTCCCAAGAAAAATAACCTAAAAACTTGATAGATTGTAATAGGAGTAGCCAGTTCCCTCTGCCCCCTCTGGAGTGCTTTCAGGGTGCTGCTGTCAAAAACAACTTGAGACCAGCCAATTTTCAGGGTAACCGGAGTTCCCATCCCCCGCCCGCTACCCCCTGGCATCTCCCTCTCTATCTCCGGGAGCAAGGACGTGGCGCCCGGCGCTTCAGACCAGCTGTGCACAGCTGTGCCAACGTCTCCAGCCGCCAGGCAGGCTTCAGTGCAGCTTCCTTGGCTGCTGTGCACAACCTGACACGGGTTGCAACCCACTTCCCCCTACCCCTCTCCGCCGTGGACCTCACGCTGCCCTCAAGCGCCCACGGCCCCGCTCCAGCCGGCTGCACCGGCCCTTTTGCAGGGGCTCTGCTGTTCTTACCAAGTCACCTTTCCCCGCCAAACACTGTCCCGGCTGTACCCTGCACGCACCCCCCGTACCCTCTGGTGCCCCGCTGCGCAGTGGCCCAGCTGCCGAAGGGCTCATTTCTCCCGTGGGGAGCAGGATTCCCGAGAGAGACCAGGGTGTTCCGCTGGCAGAACGTGAGCCCACCTTTCAGCGACGACTTCTCTTCTTTGCCCCTCATCTTGCTCCCCTCCGGTACCCCGGGGGCGGCGCGGCAGAGCCGAGGTTGCGACTGTGCTCCCGGCCGCCGCGGTAATCCCGAAAAACTCCCCTTCCTGGCCGAGCGCCCCGGAGGCAGGAGGGAGGCGGCGAGGGCGGCGAGGCCGGCCGCCGCTCCCGCAGACCCGTTTATGGACGCGGGGTCGAGGGCGGCTGACATGCAGGAGCGTTATAAAGTTCAGCACGGGCCGCCCCGCACACTCTGCCCCGTTGCAACATCGCCCTCAAAATTACTGTAATCAGCGCGCACACACACACACACACACACACACACGGGCAGCGGCGGGGGAAGGAGGAGGGGGGGCCGCTCCAGCCCCAGTTGACCCTCCGGCAGCGGCCGGCCCTGCCCTGCGGGGGCAGGCGCTGCACACGCTCCCCCGGATGCGCACCCACAGCGCGGATACTGCGCTTCCCCCACCCCAAAGAAAAGGCTCCCCACCAGGACGGGCAACGACGGGACGGGGGGGGAGGTGCCGGTGCCCGCGGGGGGCGGAGGGCTGCGGCTGCCGGCCGGGCTTCCCCGCCGGCCGGATAGCGCCGGGGCGGGACCGGCGTCCCGCTCCGACCTGGCACCCACAGCCTTCCGCCAGCAGCGCCCCGGCGGCGCCCCCCCGCCCGCCTGCCCGCTCGAGCGGCTGCGCTCTCCGCCGCCCGCCACGGCCAAGCCCGGCGCCGCGCACCTCCCTGCCGCGCCCCGCCACGGGAAGCCGGTGTCCA
This sequence comes from Loriculus beryllinus, assembly GCA_039877255.1. Taxonomy (NCBI): domain Eukaryota; kingdom Metazoa; phylum Chordata; class Aves; order Psittaciformes; family Psittacidae; genus Loriculus; species Loriculus beryllinus. Next base: position 2,437 of record JBCJKH010053499.1, read on the forward strand.
TCCGTCCGTCCGGTACCCACCTGCCAGCTCGTGCAGCCGGCGGGGCCCTCGACTCTGCCCCCCGCTGGAAGTGCCGTTTCGCCGCACGGGCGGTTTTAATGTGGAAAGGAGGACGAATTATTATTATCTGTAATTCGCGCGGCGTTTTGCAGTCATGGATTGGGTTCTCAGAAGGTCGCGGTTTTGCTTAAAAAACCTGAATGCCCTAGGTTTGCCTTTTAAAACTTTTCCCTTTTTGAAAAGATAGCAGCAACAGTGGAGAACACAAGCAAGGAAAAGGTACCCAAAGATCCCGTTGTTCAAAAGCCACGTCTTACAGAAAAGCATCAGACTTTGTGAAAATCTCATTAAATTGCAAGGGTTTGCATCAAAGATTTGTATAGTCAGTGGGTTAGGAGTGCACAGCTGAAAAGTAAATACAGAAAAATCAAATATCAGTGATGTTTCACACATTACCTTTTTCCCCTCAGGCTAAAATGTTGACTTATAAATTAATAATTTTTCAAAGCAAAATGAATAAAAACAAAGTTAAAGGTAGGCACTGAAAATAGAAAGGGAGACGCAACACAAGGAATATCAAAAGTTATAGAACTTCTTGTCCCAGGATGTGTGCACACCAGAAGTGTGGATGGGTTCAAGAATGGCTGGAGAAATCAAGAGGAGGGAGAAAGAAAAAAGATTTGACTATGATGGTGATGTTTTTTACCCAGAATGTTCCTGGACCACAAATTCTTGGGATACAGAACTGTTCTGGGGAAAATCACTGAACAGTTTCCTGCACTTGCCTCTTCCTTACCAATGCCCTGCTAGCTGGTGCTGGTGATTCAGACTAAACTACATGGACTCAGGCCCGTACCTTATTCTGATAGTCTTATATTGCGCTTCTGAGGGCATGATACTGGTTTTCAGTCACAGAGTTTAACCAACTCACAAAGTCCCAAGAACTGCTGCTTACTGGCAAGAAGAAAGATAACCTAATGTAAAGTATTTCACTCTGCAAATACCCACATGCCATCTGAAAGTAGCACTAACTAAACATGCTCATCAAGCTCCTCACCATGCCAGCATCCAAACCAGGGCCCTGCAACTGGGCTGTGAGAGATGTAGGAAGACACACATTCTGGTGGAACCATGGGTGACCTAGGCATAAGGGTAGAGCATGCACAACATGCTGATTTACCGGTACAGGTAAGCCCAGATCCCACTGACACAGAGACTGGAACATGCCCAGCATAAGCCAGGAGGAATGTTCATCTTAAAGAGCACATGCACATTGCTAGTATGGGCCTGTGCAGTTCAAAACACCTTCAGCAGTAGCTGGACTTGGAAATTTGTGTCCCTAAAGAAGTCTCACTGTTTGAAGGGTCTTTTCATCTGTGGTAGACAGACTGTTGTTAGTCCTGCCTAACAGTGCTTAAGAGGCACACAGGAACTTTTCCCTCTTGCCCTTTAGGAAGGTCAGAGGCTTCAGCAACCCACACGGCAACTGGAATTTGTGAGCTCTCTTCCTCTGATTCTGTCATGGTCCTCATTGTCTGCTGCAGAAGAAGATTTATTAATGCAATTCAGTGCCTCCATCCTTCTGAAATTAGATTCACTGATAGCTTCTGAACTTGAGTTTGGCAATGAATTCAATGCCGAATGAATTCCTGCTTACTGAATCAAGACCTTAGGATGCAGCAGGTTAAACTGTTCCTAGAATTACTTGGCTGACTCTGTAAGGAAGCTTCCCCAAATTCTGCTAATATTTTCAATAGTATTTGGCTTTAGGTTAATTAAACATAGATGGAATTCAAGCCTTTGACTGCGGGAATGTCATAGCCCCCGAATACAGAAGGCAACAGCGCTCCTAACAGCATCTGTCTTCTGAAGCAAAATTTCAAAAGCTTTTATGTTCCTCTTGTAAATCCCCAACAAACAAGTTCTTGTCTCTGACCTCATAATTAAGTTTCATGTGCAAGAGCCAAAACTTTCAGTCAAGACCTTCAGGCTGCCCCCACAAATAATGACCACAAGTTGCAGCAAATAGATAAGGAACTGAGTAACAGCTTTAATAACAACTCCAAAAGAGAAGTTCTTATTGATCTGGAAACATCAACTTGATTTCAGTGTCATGTTTTGCCAAACACAAATTTGGAACATCTTTTATTTCCCGTTTCTGATGCTTGTGGAGCAGGTTTACTGCATTGTCAATAAGAGGCTTTAGTGCCAAGGGATTATGCTCACAGGATCATGGAGTGATGCAGAGCTGCGCTGAGGAAAAGTAATTCCCGGTCCTTGTAGAAAGCAGTGGAAAATTACAGCATCCTTTAGATGTGCTGACCTCTAATTGAAATAGTTGATAAACGATGCCCTAACTTCCATTTTAATTCCAATACACTGATTTGAGTCTAACACAGTTGTTATTGTGACTTTATGATCAAATGTTGCACATATTTCAGCCCATAGCAGTCACAGGGGGTGGCTGCAAAAGGAGCATATTTGTATGCCTTTCTATGTGCCCCCCTGCCCGATTAGTATAAATCCTTGCAATATTCTGTAGCCTCTCTAGCTTACAGTGGTCATAAAATCAGGATGGATGTCAGATACTTGAACACATTATTGTTGTTATGAACTTTAAATAATATGCTGTGACTGCACAGAGTTTGGTCTATCAGAATTGAATAGTCCTTGTATGGTAAAGGAGGTGAAAACATAAGATAGAAAAGTGATAAACAAAGGCTTGTGAGAAAAAAATTAAGATCCTTGGCAGTGCTATGAATTTGGTCTACTGGTCTCCTTTAGTCACAAGGCAGCCTAATGTGAGGAGCTGGTGCGTGCTTCAGAATGAATAGTGTAAGCATGCACTGCTTGCTGACTCTGGCACTCAGATTCTCTTTCCAAAACTTTAGTTCTTGAAGGAGAATAGCAAAGTTTTAGGCATTTTCTATTAAGGATACAATCTGAACAAGTTTCCCTGTACTTCTTGCTTGAATATATGCTAAAATACAAATGGTAACTTATCTAATCTGGCTATCAGGTCACCTCTCATTCCCTTGTACCTTCATCTAGTGTTCCAGGAGGCCTTTGTTTGTTACTATGATCTCAGTGCCTTTTATGTGTATACAAAATCCCCATCATCACCATTGTAGTTCTTTTATCTTAAAAGAAAGATCTCTTTAAGCCTGGAAGACCCCAGCAACCTTGGAGTCAAGGCACCAAATGCTGTAAATAGTGATCAGATTAGTCAAAGAGAGGAATTTTTTTTGCTAAAGAAAGAGAGTTTCAGCTGGCTGCTAGCTCAAACCAGCAACTTGGATTCTCAGAAATGAATTGGATATGAAAACAAAGGCCTGCTATAGGGAGGTTCACACCGTCAGGTCTTAATGCTTTTCCTCTTGATAATACCACCATGTCTTTTGCCGTTATGTTGACTGCTTTAATATTTCTTATTATGTCTAGGAGATTTTCCTTCAGGAAGTGTAAGAGGCTTCCTGGGCAGAAGGGTGCAAAACAAGAATGCTTAGCAGGCTTTATCTATAGGGATTTTTCCCTAGTAATCTATACTCTTTGGACATATTTGCCAGTTATCTGGGTCCTTTGCTTTCAGAGAGGGAATTATTTCAGAAGGTAGACTAATTAGTTTAAACCAGGAAGTGAGATGAAGAGTGTTATTTTTTTCCCTAGGTAACTGGTCCAAAATTGAGTAAAAATATTTGTATATTCATTCATAATAAGTTTACCCCTGTGTTTTGGTGTTTGAGTTAAGCATACAGTCACCAAAGGCACCCTGGAGGCAACTCAGTGTGTCTGATTTAGGCAGTATCTTAATACTTAGTTGAAGGAATCTGGGCCTGAAACCCACAGATAGAGGCTTGTTTGAATTACAGATGATTGTTTTGTCTCTTTTTCCTCTGATTTCTGATGCTTTACATGTAAAAGATGTGGAATTACTTTAGAGGATCATATTGTCAAAATACCCTCAGAGAGCTGATTTTTTTTTTCCCCCTGATTTTTTTATATAAAGAGGTAAAATCTTAGGAAAAGTTTAAATACTGTACAAGCAATGAAGAGATTCCTGACCTGGCTCAGTCCAATCTAGCTATGAACCTGAAAGAATACTTACAATATTGTTATAATGCTCCATACTGCTCCTCAAGGATGAATTACACATCTTGGTTTCCAGTTAGTAGAACTGTGTGGTTCTGCACTGTGCTGGATATACAAGACATACTGGCTCTCTTGAAATTAGTTGACATTATCTTGCCTTGCACGGTGCCTGATATCATCTCAGAGGGATATGAAAGTATTAGTTCTATTTTATAAAACTAAGAATTAAACCACAGGGTAGACGATGTGTCTCATCTGGGGCAAGTCTGTGGCAGAACCAAAAATTAAAAGCAAACTTAACTTTCTCCCATTCTAATAACTAGACTAAGATTACTGTGAAATAATAAATATCCCGTATCTGCCAACCTCATTTGTGTAATTACATGCGTTGTAAACAGACAACTTGGGATGGCAACAGCAGTCAATGAAGGCATCTGCCGTAACTTGGTTGAATCCTACCTATATATCTGATATTACTATAGCCCTGGTTCCCTTCCTAGCAGGAGCTACCAATCGCAGTGAAAAATGTGGGACTTGGAAACACTGACATCTAAAAGTTTCTAATTCAAGAAAGGACCCTAATTGAGATTTGTGGGGAGGGGAAGGAAGTGTAACTGTAACCATATTGAGCTGGCAACTGGTAGTGTCACCTGCCCCTGTCCAACATGTTGGAAATGCTAGGAAAGTGCTTTTCCCACAGCACATGATCACCCAAAGAATATTACTGTAAGACAAGTCCCACAGCTGTTTCACAGGCAGACACAGAAAGGAAAAAGCCACAAACATCTGCAGCATTATTTATTTTTTTCACTTCCAGATGCTATTTTCAAACCTGTTCAGTCATTCACTGCAGCTCAAATCTCTTTATAGTATTCCACTTTGTCCAAATTTTTTTAACACCTTAACCCGTAAAGTGAATTGGCAACCTTAGATATGGGTTTTATTTACTTTGATAGAAGCTGCCTTTACATTTTTTTTCTTGTAAATACTTTTTTTCATAAATGCTTTTTTTTCTCTCACAAAGAAGAGCTTAAGTTCAACCAGCCAAGCTCAAATGTTTTGGCCATAAGTTTAATAGACTTCAGGACCAAAAGGAGCTGCTAGAACATCTACCCTGCCTGTCTGTGTAACACACACTTGCATTTGCTGCTACTTTTATCAGGTCCAACAACTTTACCTCTGAGGTTTCTTGTCTCTTCCTCTTAACTCAAGTTTGGCTATCTTAAATTTTCCATCCAATTCAAGGATAAGAATCAGGAGGTTTTGGCAAGCATAGATACCCACCCATGCATAACCATGCAATAGGCCAGAGGCCTTCAGTGAATGCTTCCTCATCCCAGTCATGGGCACCCACATGGTGGGTGTTACCAACCCTTGTATCAGCTGGAAGATCTCCATGTGGGAGCTCCCACTAGCTCCCATTAGTCAGCCAGGTGATGAGCACATGAGCACAGACTTTTCAGCTGGCAGAGCAGAAGCTGGAGGCAGATGTGTATCCCAGCCTGCCTAGTCAGCATGCAATGCAAGCAGTAAGTGTAGTACCACTGGTCTTACACACATTGGCTGCATTGTCATTTTAAACTCATAAATAAAAGGATGCGGATTTGGAAGTATGGCACACTCCAAGTTGTTGCTGGTACTTCTGTAATGCTCCCCATCAGAACCTTGTAACACTGTTCTTTTTGTCATAAAATAGTTGCATATAGGAATGGGGAAAAGCAGGTCTGTCGTATTGGATTACTTGTGAATGCAGTGTGACTTGTACATAATTCTCAATGTGACACTAATCTCTACACCCACAGTGAGATGGATGCAACACTTCTCTGCCTAGCTGAATATCATGCATTGATCTTTCACGTGATACAGCCTGAATAATGATTTATACTTTTTTTTTCCTCCAGAGAAAACAAAACAAAACAAAATAAAAAACGAGAAAGAGATTCAACTGTCTCCATGCATTTTTAATACGGTATCAAGAAAATGAGCGCTTGGAACTCTGCATGTTGCAAACACATCTCAGCCTGCTGCAGTATAGGGAACATTATGTTTTGTTGACAGTGGAGCTCTTTAACAGATAAAGTTCCTGATGAGGAAATGAAAGGTTAAGGAAAAGGTACTGTCCAGTGAGACAGAAGATTGCAAAAAAGACCTTTAGCCTTTGGTCTTGGAACTGTGTTACTAGTGCTACTATTCATGATTTTCACTTAACAGTGATTTTCATTTGTGCATGATTTTATCTTTAAACCCTTACACAGGCAAATATTAACAGTAACATTTTAAAGAACAAAGAGATGAGGAAGTTGGGGAAGTTGGATGACTTGGGTCACTGTCTTATGATGAGCCTGAAATAGAATAAGGATTTTGGTAGGGCCTGTGACTTTCAATCCCATGCTCAACTCTTTGGACATACAGTCCACATCCTACAAGGCGAAACTTGGCAATGGTTTGCTCATTTAGTGACTGACTCAGACTGACTTGAAATAGTTGTTTAAATTGCAGCTATTGAATCAAAATCAAATACTGTCTTCTCCAAATTCCATGAGGACTGCAAATAATCATACTCTCATTTTGACCTGTTACACAATTTTAAGATTCTTAGCACTTTTACAGAAATGTCACATAGGCAGACAAGGAGCAGAGAAAGAAAGGGAATTTCTCAGAAAGAAATTAAAATCTGCATCAGAGTTTGAGATATGAAAGTATAAAATACACAGTGAGTTGCATATGCTGGATTCAGATGAGTAGTAACTGTATCTGCACAATCTTTTTTTGATTTCACTGTACCTGCTTCAAAATGGACAGTACATTGTAGTAACGTATGCTCAGCTTTGCCAGGAGATAGCACTCTGGAGTATATTTTACCTACCATCTTTTTGTCATATGAAAAATTATGTATCCATATACATTTATTGCTGTGATCATATTTTTAATTTAATATATATTTATTCTATCTTGCTCAACTTTTCTAATTTGAACAGTATACACAGAACTTAGAACTCTTTCTTCTAGTCTAATGTCACACTGATGAATGATCTGTAATCGCTCAAGCTCCTGAGCATTCACCCTGGTTATTTCAAGTGTATTTGTCTATAGCTGCTGCAACCACAGCTAGTAAACTTCCAAGGCATTTTGACTGTGTGAGCTGAGTCACAGAATAATATAAAAGGACTTCTATTCTTGCATTTGTGCTCACTGGAACATACTTATATGTACAGTAATCACTAATGAACAAGTGAACACATTTGTTAAAGACAGCTTAATAGGAAAATATGTTTTGTTCTTGGGAGAAGGCTGTTATGATGTTAGAAACTGTGAGAACCAACATTAATTCATTAATTTAATGAGTATTTTTTTCCTTATACACTTTTTATTCTCAGATGTGGTGTTTTTAAATATTGAAGAATAATATGAGGCTGAGACATCAGGTCTCACTTTATTGTACAAGCCTATTTGTGACTGCCAGGATAGGACATAACTTCTCTGAGTGTGTCTTGAGTATCTTGTTCCTTCTCCTTTAACAGTGTCTCTCAATTCCTGCTAATTCGGGGATGACTTGGACTTTTGGAAAACTCTCTATGGACCACCTTGTACAATGCAGCTGTAACGAAGTTAAGCGTGTTCATTCACTTGCCTTTTTCAAGAATGTTTAAGAATATTATTACTATTATTTTTGTGTTTCTTTTGCTTGACTGATTACTTGGGAAAAAAAAAAAAAAGTTACTGATGTTTAACAGACTACCAGTACTGTCACAAGTTGAGAAACACCTCTGCAAGGTATCTGACACTGACCATTACTGGAGATTAGATCCTGGGCCAAGTGGACCTTTAGTTGGACCAAATGGGAAATTCAAATGCTCCTAGAGCAATTTAAGAATGCTAAACTGATTAAAAACTATTTTATCAATATATTATAGCTATTGACTTGTAAAAGGTCTTCTTTCATCACTCACTATCGGATTCCGAGAAGATTTTTAAATAGATTCCACAATCATATTTTACTTTGAATTTGTTCCACAGGAAGAGAAACAGGCTTCCAGGCTGTGTGCCATCATTCATGAGCATGGCTCAGCATCCTGACACTTCTGCAAGGCCAGCTTAGAAGAAATGTGGAACTGCTGAGATGCTGAATTCTTTTCACAACACGAAATGTTTAGACTGCTAGGAAAGAAAAAAAAAAAAGGAACTGTTGTGGGAGTGGGGAACTCCATATAGAAAGAGGAAGTATCATGTGACTGATCAGGAAATGGGTACAAAGCATCTGTTCTGGTAGTATTTTCACTTGTTTTGGGGGCATTTCCATAGCAAACTGGAATATGGCCCTGCGCGTAGGTATTACTTCACTCCAGAGTGAAAGACAGGCACTAGCTGGCATCGAAACACAACAGCTGTCAGCATGAGCACATAGCAACACGGCACAACAACGGAAGGCAGGTCGTGCACAACACAATCTGACACACATCCCACTGAAACAGCCGTGTTTCAGAGCCATTCTGGGCTGCAAGTCTCATAAACAATGCTCTGACTTCTATAAAAAGAGAAAGCTGTTTTCCAGGCTGTCTTTTCTGATGGCAGTTGGTTCATTTTTTGCCTCCAAAACCTCTGGGATACAGTCCCATCTGTGCTACGAAAACTCCAAGGAAATATACAAGGCAGCAAGGTACAAACACAATGAGAGCCCTTTCTGGTCCTGCCTTGAAAGGCACTTCTTTATCATGCACAGATTTGACAGGAGAGAAGCTTAGCCCTTGACTTTCTATAGACATTGGCTGGTCTGCAGTACACTGCCAACCCTCATGATGTCAGGGCTGTTAGCTCCTTTGGTTTTGTCACATGATTTTTTAGAATCATATATTCTTTTCTAAAAGCTGAGTCAAAAATTATGTCAGTTTTTCTTGTGTAAAGTGAAGTTCTGCTTATGCATTAGCTAGTGAGCAAGTTGTTGGTCACATCTGTGCAGAGTTGTGGGGAGAGTAGGGTACTGGCCTTCATGCAATGAAATTATTTTTAGAGAAAATCCTTATATGGACAATTTATTCATTATTGTTCAAAGACTTCAAATAGCATTTCCAGAAAGGCCAATTCAAATTCCAGATTTGGCTGTCTTTATTCAGTGTTTCCTTAGTCAGCTGAGAGGCAGAGGCATGCTTGGTTATGCTGGTGCAAGTGGGTAGCACAGAAACCTGAGACAAAATCCCTGACAAAGGGTATTTTGAACCTCCCCCTTCAAGACAGAAATGCAATGCTCCTATGGAGGGACTGAAATAAATGAAAGATATATTTCAAGGGCTGTTATGGTAAAGCTCCTAAGCAACCTACTCGGTGAGATGTAGAGCGAGGTATTTATTTGAGGGCTCTTCCTGATGTTGTCTTTCCCTTCTCCAGAGAATGAAACTTGCTTCCTTAAGTTATTTCAAACATGACCCATCCCTGTTTGCTAAGGAGATCATATTAATATACATTTATCCTGGATTACAGTGTAGTAGTGACAAGGCATAATTTTCTTTACTGCTTCCTTGCTCTTTGTCATGACACTTTTTCAGCTTTGCTTTTCCTCTTCTTTCTATCCTTTCCACTACTCCTTGGAGTGATCCTTTTTCCTTAATCTGCTTCTGCATTTCACTTTCTTTTTTGTCCCTCAGGGCTTTTGTTCTTCTTGGCTACTTCGCATTGAAGCTAGTACTCTGAAAGCAACATCCTTAGCCACAGTCACCATCAGAGGAACATCATGAGTTCAAAGTCATCTTCAAAACTATTTCATGTAAAAGAGACCACTTTCTTGTGTTTTTATTTCATAAAGTCCAATCAAACAGACTATGGAAAACTGTGCACAATTTTGGCCACCCGCTTCAAGGAGGATGTCAAGACACTGGAGAGAGAGAGCAGAGGGCTACCAGGGTGGTCGGGGTTTAATGCACAGGACCACTGAGGAGGGGCTGAAGAGCTGGGCTTGTGCAATCTAATGAAAAGGAGTCCAAAGGTGGTTGAACAGCAGCCTATGACTTCATGATGAGGAACTACAATGACACCAGGGGCAAACTCTTCTCAGTGGTAACAGAAGTGGCAGAAAGATGAGTGTTTAGATGGACATTGGGAAGCAAAATGCCCACCAGAAGGGTAGTGCAGCCTGGAACAGGCTTTCTTGAGAGTTGGAGGAAGCCCCATCTCCAGTGCTGGCCATAGTCTGTCCTCAAGGTGGGATGGATGACCAATGGTACTCCTCTAAACAGCACAGTATCATTGCAAAGTAGTGTACTTCTCAAAATACAGCATAGATTTCACCATGCTGCCCCTCAGTTAACCAGTCCCTCCTGAACTGGAACAGGGAGAAATGTATTTGTTTATTTATTTATTATTGAGGAAGGATAATGTGAGCCAACCTTAACAGTTATGGTAATTCTGACATACATCTTTCGCAAGTGAAATACTTGTGAATACCTCTAACCCTTTCTTTAAACTGAATGTATTTCATACAGACAGTGTTCCTTCAGTTTTCACTTCCTTTCTACATTCTTACAGGTGCTGTAAAATGTGCAGGCAGAGCACCATGCTGAAAGCCTAGCAAACATGAGTCCAGCAGAGCAGACCCTATACTTTCTGTGGTTAAAACTGTTGAAGTTCTGATACATCTGTCGTGTAACAACAGATGTAAGAGGAAAAAGTTTGTGCAACCAGAGAAGCATCTCTATCCCCTGTCAGGCAGCTCCTGAGCTACAGTCTGATTCTAAAGTAGTCCTGCAGATGATGCTTCATCTAAATGATATGTAGAGACCCTGGGGGATGGTAGGTCACCCTGTATTAGAACATATACTCTCATTTCTACAAACCAGTGTATTTGGTTTTAGGCAGGCAAATAGCCCCCTTAGTTTTTGTGGGATGATTCACATCCGTGTTATGATGCATGCATGTGTTTATAGAATAACACTCATCTATTCGTTGTGTCAATATTTATGACTTTTCTCTGAGTTATTTTAATAAAATATTTATTAATTTATTTTTGTTTACCTTCAGGGCTCTCCACAGGCATCCAGTGCTTTTTGTGGAGAGACGCTCCTCTACATTTTTTAATTCCTTCTTATGAATAAATTCACTTACTTTTACTGGGATGCTTAAAACACTTTTTTTTAGGACATAGGCTGTAAGCCACAGTCCTGCATTTGCTAGTTACTTTTGACATACTCACAAACTTAGTTTTTGTGCAGCTATATTAAAAGCAACAGAAATTTTCCATCTGTCTTAATTTGCAGTAAATGAGTTTACTGCTGCTGTGTTTTAGGCAGACAAGAGCTTGTCTTCTTTAATAATTATCTCCAGACAAGGCTGATTGAATGATGTGATAGACTAAATGAAAATGATAGCATATCTCACGTAAATTAAGCAAATTTTGTTCCAACATTTTAAAGTCTGATTATAATAAAAGGTTTTGAATTTATTTCCCTAACCACTGAACTTACATTCACAAATGGCCTTCTGAGATGTACAGTGACAAAGTGGATGTAAGTATCTCCTTGAGACTATGGAGGGCATCAAAGAACTATATGATGACATCATTTAAAAGTAATCCCTTTTTATACCATTGATTAGGATCACACTCCTTACTCCTCTGGTCCTGAGAAATTGGAATGGTTTTGAGGCTGTAATACAGTCTTAGACATGGGACATTGCTACATTTTAGATGAAAAAGTTTCAAATATAGTTTTTTCTCCGCATCCACATGAGTAGAAACCTCCCATCTCTTGTGGAGGAGCTGGAAAAGCAGTAGGCTTCTGTGATTAAACTTTCACCTCTTTCCTAAGGCAACCATTCTGGAGAGAGCCACCTCTCTGCCTAGGTCCTTGAAAGGTATATTGCATAGCAGTCCTTAGTTAGCCCTTCTCTCTCCTAAATCCCATATATTCAAGAATATTTGCATCAGCGTGAAAAGAATTAAATGTGTCCTCAATCAGGCTGTTCTTTTATGAGATCCATTTCTGCTGTGTGACGGTAAGGGCTGATGAATTCAGACGTGCCACTACACGGTACCCTCCCTTGGTTAGGGTTTCCCCTTCCTGGACAAATCTCACCCTTTGAGGAGTATGGTCACTCAAATTCCTCTTGCAAAATATATTGCAAAAAAATATAATAGAAAGAGACTTTGTGCTACGATTGCAAAAAAAGCCCCAAGCAAAACAAGCTTTTATTTTTGCCTTTTTTCTTTGTAAGGAAGAAACATGGTCACATTCTGATTTCAAGGTCACTTTTAGAAAAAGCAGCAAAAAAATCAGAAAATTATAGCAACTGAGTTTTTTCCTTTTTCTATCATTCAAAATGGCCTTTTAAAATTTTTTTGGAAGCCACTTCCTTGAATTTAATTCAATGCTTATAAGATACATAGTAATAATACTCTTTGGGCAGCAGCCAAACATTCCAAATGAGAAACCAGGAGACCCCTGACACCCAGCTTCTCTTCTGTGCTCCAGTTTCCTAGATATTTTCTCTAGCAATCTTGCAACAACCCATGATTCTGTGTGACTTACTGCTTAGCTGCATAACTGCACAAGAGGGATCCAGACGATGCCCTTTGTACTGCTCTTCAAAAATATAACACTCTATTATAAGGTCTAGAGTTCCTTCCACTGGCAAGACTCCAGGTAAAAGGGTGTTCCATTAGGTCTTGCCAGCCAAGATGTGGATCCCTGCTGGGGAAAAAGAACCTCAGCTGCAGTTTTGATACTGTCTGGAAAATGCATGGCAGTGAAGGAAATGATAGGACAAGAGAAAATATGCCTCCACATCACTCTGCTCTTGACTGTGGTGGCCTCTTTCTTATCCTCTTGTCCTCCCTTACCTTCATCCCCATCACTGCATCAACATAGCAGTTCCTCTAGAAATCTTATCTACTCCCGCACTCTGGAAGAAAGCCCTCCAGGGCCCTGGCTTGGCTAATTTGGTGCTGGCTTCCTTCACCATATTCTGTGGTATGTCAGGTGCCAGATTTATAACTTAACATCACAAGAAGGAAGCTAAAAAAAAAACAAGGGGGGGGGGTGGGAGGAGGATGAGAAAATATAAAAAGCTCTGTGTTATTTCTGCATGGGATGTCTAAGAAAACGGGACTCTAAGGACAATAATGTAATGCTTGGACAAAACCAGAAAGGAGTGAAAGGATGCTGAGGAATCCCTACCACTGAAGGTTTTTATGTAGAAGTTAAACTCAGGTCATCTAGCCTTTCTTTATAGTCAGAGGAGCTAAAAGGACACAGATAGAAACTGATTCTTCTGTTCCTCAGAAAGGAGTTCTCTTGTAGGTCAGAAAAATGGTGTCTGTTCTCCATTCATTGCCATAAAAAACCACAGTGACAACCTGTGACACTACCACCCCTTTGCAGAGCTCTGAAGTCGGGTGAGATTATGGTTTTGGTTTGTATTTGAGGAAAATGCTTCGAAGCTACAAGTACCAGGGACATAATTTTTCCCCAAAAATTTAGACTGTGGTCACCATGGATCTTCCAAATGGCAGCATCCAAGCTGCCATGGAGCCCTGCTTGCTGCCTGACACTGGTGCCTGCAGAGAGGTGCGAGGCTGTCCTACAGGTAAATCTGGAATGATTTCACATGCCTTCAACCCAGACTGTTATATTTCTTTTTCAGTGCAAGTTCAGTATGACACATAGAGAGACATTTATATTAGCTGCAATTAAGCTCTATTAGACCTTTGATCTGCTACCATGTTGTAGTGTATAAATGAATGCATTAAAAGAAAAATAAAATGTGAAATAATTATCTTCTGTAAGTTGCAAAGCTGAATTTCAAGCTGTGCCTTTAGAGCAGTTTCATTACATTTTTAATTGTGCTAGCTTTTGTATCAGGAAAAAGAGCTTTATTGGAAAAGTAGAACAAAAGCTGATGCTTCATTAAACTGAGAAATGCTACAGGCTTGAAATTGTAATCTTTGCATTTGGCAGTTGTGTCATGTCAGAAGAGCCCTTAAACTTCAGCCACTCTGGGACTAGGTCCCAGGTTAGTAAACTATGAATAATTTTTCTGCTTCAGCTGAAACTAGCCTGGATACCTAATCAGCCTAGGTAAGAGAAAGAACAGCAGCTCCAGCCCATCACCACTGCCAAGAAGTGGTTCCTAAACACTGTATTTTTAACTGGGTCGTTCCCCAGATCTGGTTTCACACATAGCCAGTTTTGGACCTAGCTGAGGGGACAACAGCAAATCAGTTAAATCAGTGGAGCTCTCCTGTGTGGGCTCCATATTTTAGAAAAAAGTGCATTATGACTGTTGCTAATGTTCCTTAGGAGTCAGCATAACTTGCAATGTTAACTTACCACAGTGAGATCTTACGAAGGAGTGAGAGTGTTTAGTTAATTAAATGTATTTCTAAACTTGTTTCATAAAAGTTTATCATCTAGATCAGCACTTAATCTCTATGCATAGAAGCCAAGACTGGTAATAGGTCAGGGGAATTAGCCAGGAGCATTAAGCATTCAAAATCAAAGCAAGGAAGTGAAAGATTTCCTCCTAATGGGGACAGAGGCTTATGGGATGTTTCCCAGGGGGACAGTTGCAAAAAAGGCAGAGAAAGCAGGAAGAAAATCCTCAAACCATACAAGTGAAATCTGCCTCAGAATCTGACAATTACTTGTTGTGCTAGAAGCAGTTTGTGCTTACTGGGACAGTTGCACAGTGTAGCCACAGCATTTTGGGGGCATTTTTTTCCTTTGGTTAAATACAATTCTGGCATGTCATCCAACCACAGCACCAGCAGTTTAAGTTAATCTGGTACACTTTTCAATTAAAAGTAAGATCCAAGCTTATGATAAGGCAAAGAGAAGTAAAGACAAAGCAAAAAAAGCGACCCTACGTGCTCCCAAAAAGCAAAACCCCAACACAGAAAGGACACTGAGTAAGAAGAATACATGTGAGTTTGACATATGCAGTTTATTCTGTCTATGCTAAAACTAATGATGCTTCTCATGACCACAGCTCTCATGTCCTTGGTGCCCCTGTGTACAGACCAGGGGTCACCGAGTGGCCAATTTTGCCCTCAAAGACATTCACAGGACTCTTGCTGGTAGCTAGTGAGAGCTCTTCTCACATAGCAGATCAATGCTGAAATGTGGCTGTCAATTTCTTAAATAGATCTCCTATGATACTTTTGTTTATCCTCGTTATGCCATGGCATAATTCCTCAGAAGCCTTTGTGCAGCACATCGTGCACTGCAGCCATCCCACATGCAAGTAGTTCGTTGTTGCTGTCATTGTCCAGCAAACACTCCGTGAGTGAGAGCCTACGTCTGGTTTTGACATGAAAAGCATCCTTCATTTGAGCTTGGCTTGGGGACAAAGCACTTCAGCCCTAAATAAAGGCGCATCAGAAGCAGAGAGCTCTGCCCTCTCGGCCCCCTGTGCCACCCTGGCCCCACTGCCCACCCTGCCATATGTTGCCCATACCTGCCTCCTCGCCACCCCAGAGTGGCCTGGGCTCCGGCTTGGGTAGCAAGTCTCCTTTGCTGTGGGGCTCCTTTATCTGAAAAACAGAGGGAACACATCAGGTCACAAGAGCTTCCCATTGTTCTGGGTTATTGCTTTGCAACACTTCAGACCAAAATCATTTTCCATACAAGTCCCCTTTCCAGCTGTTCCTATAATCAGGGGCAAACTTATAAGGTGCCAAGTACTGTGATCTTCCAGAAAAGAAAAACGGTCTATGCTTCACTGTACTTTGAATTGCCTTTCTTCATTCCAAGTGTGTGTGTTGATTTTACACCCATGGACCAGATGGTTAGCCTTGTTCTCCTGCCATGGCCCTGCAGAATAGGGGAAAGAAAAAGAAATGGCAGACTGTCTCAGCGGGGCTGTAGTCTTACATGGGGCTGTTTGAGGAGACTCACTTTGCCCACTCTTTCGCCCAGGACAGGGATATCCTTAATGGGATGAGGTTTGGGGTAGGTGAAGCACAGATTTAATTTATTTATATATCCTTTGGTATTGCCAATGAGGGAGCTACAGATCACTATTCTCCTCCCTAATTAGCACTTCATCTTGATCCATGGATGATGTTGTTATGTTTTCAGTTTAAGAAATGCTTTAATTCAAAAGATTCCCAACTTCACCAAATGGCAACTTCACCCACTGTTACACATACTCCAAACCTGTGTGAAGCTGGCTGGAGGATGCACAAGGCTGCAAAGCATTGAAAAGATGGCTCACTTTTCTGACGGCATATTTCTGACTATCTTTGCCTACAAGAAATCTGGAGAGGGACTTTTTATATGGCATGTAGTGACAGAACAAGGGGAAATGGCTTTAAGCTCAAAGAGCGGAGATTTAGATTGAATATTAGGAAAAAATTCTTCACAAGGGTGATGAGGCCCTGGCAGAGGGTGCCCAGAGAAGCTGTGACTGCCCCATCCCTGGCAGTGTTCAAGGCCAGGCTGGATGAGGCTTTGAGCAACTTGGTCTAGCAGAACGTGTCCCTGCCCATGGCAGGGGGGTTGGAACTGTATGATCTTGAACATCTCTTCCAGCCCAAACCATTCTATGATTCTATGATTCTGTGATTCTGTATTCAGAATATTAAGCCCATGATGAATAACAAGAAAGAAATAGGCTTTCAGGACAGCCACTCTTCTGGCTACTATAAAGTTCTGTGTGATTAAAGAGCCAGAGGAACTGTAGGAAAGAAGCAGCACAAGAGTAGAAAGTAAGTGTAGGATGAGGGGAGGGAAGAAGGGAAAGTGCTGAGTTTGATGCATTCCAGGCAAAACAATGATTATGCCCAGAGGAATACAAGCTCAGAAAACACAGGGAAAAGCATTTTAAGAAAAAGCAGTGGACATGGATCTATTCCTGCAGAAAAGTGTATCTTTATGTATGTGCAATACAATACATGGTGGAGCCACCATGTCAGAGTCAGAAGTGCAGTATCCACAGCATCCATGAGCAAAAGTGTGATGCTGAAAGCTTCAAACCCTGAACTCTGTCCTTAATGGAGTTCAGTAAAAAGGGAAACACTCAACCACCCTGTGATGAAACAGGAGGCATTACAGTCAAACTTCTGCAAATGTAAGGGTCTGGGAATTTGTAGAGACTTGCCACATGCAGCAAATCCCAAGGAAGGAAACTTATGCTAAAGAGATATAAAGAGGAACAGAGCAGAAGGAAAGCCACTGTTTCTAAAAGCAGTGGCACTCAGGAGGTTCACACACATGTCCCTCCCTCACCTCATGCACATAATGACCTGCATGTGCAAGTAAAGGCAATGGAGGTTTTATCAAGGGGCCTAAAATAT
>JBCJKH010053499.1:21541-71724 GCA_039877255.1 Loriculus beryllinus
ATCTTGCAGTGGCTGGTACAGGCCAGGGAATGGGAAAGGCTATTGAGATTCAAGTACTTGATGAGATGCCCTCTTCCTCATAGCATCCATAACGGGTATGGTTGAGGGCATCCAGGCATTCATACAAGTGCCTCCATTCAATTGTGGAAGCCCCAGAGGACCTGGTACCTGAGGGAATTGCTTCCTTCATTGGTGTAGTTTGGCTCCCATGTTCCTCCACTGCACACAGAAAGGTGCCATGGTAGGATGCCCCACCAAAAAAGGAGAAAGAAGGCAGCATAAAGAAGGACTGCTGTTCTTGAGGTTAGTAAGGCAGGTAACACTTCTAGTCTAGAAATGCCCCAAGACCCTAATGCATGTTCTTTTAATGGGACTACTGCCATGTTTAGCATTTAGCCAGTCCTCACCTGCTCTGCTGAACCAGAGCCAGAGAAATGTGACCTACCTCATATTGCAAAGACAATTTAAATTCTGAAGCCTAATTTACACATCAACATTGTTAATTAATTCATTGCTGAACATCTTAACAGAAAGAGCTCATTAATGGCTGCATATTTTGTTCACTTGAAAGGACATCAATATCAATGGTGGGAGCAGAATACATTATCCAGACTAAATACCACAGCCGCTTTGTATTAAAAAGAAATTATATTGCTCACAGATACCAAATAATGTTCATTTATTAAATTTAGCTGCTTTCAGTGCTGCTTTGTGGAGTCCTAAAGAGGATCCACCTCCTTCACCTAGACACAGACTTCGGATCAGGCATATTCTTGTGACTAGGATGACAATGAATATTCTGTTCTCACTTGAGGTTCTCAATTATCCAGATAATTCACTGAATTCTTTATGACACTTAACATATTAAAATTTATGGCTTAATGTCTGTAGACAGTCTCTTCCAATGAAGACAATATCAAGATGTGATAAGGCTGAGCGTATATTAGCTCTGTGTATTGTGTTAGTGAAATGTTCACCCATAGAGAAAAGATTCATAAAGTTGGTGATGTTAAAATGTCTCTAATTAGGCTTTAAAGCTAGTTATCCATTTAAATGAATGTGAGCCATCCACATTTCTCTTTGCGCTTCAGCATTGATGGAATCTCAGCAGTATTATCTGGGCCAAGTTCCTAAGCAGTTGCCAAAAGATCACCACTGTGCTTAGTGCCTAGGAAAGGGTGCCAACACTTCTGGTGACCAGAGTCATCTGAAGCTTCTGAAATGAGAGTGGACTGGACTGCCCTGTGCTGGTGTCCATAGCAGGAACCCATGTGAGTCAGAAATCTGAAGTTGCCTAAACCAGGACATAGCCATCGTAGTTTCTTACTGGCAGGTTCTTCCAGGCTGGCAGTGAAAGAATATTCAGGTTTACTTAGGTGGAGCTCGAAAACCTGTGATGACTCTGAGATCTGCCTTTGAGTGGAAGAAGCACTGATACAGATTTCCATTAAAAAAAGCATGACTTGCAGTGGGTTTGATTATGCTGCCATCAAGTCAACTTGAAGGGCCATAATTAAGTGAGCTGAAAAGTTGAGAAGTCCATTGTTTGCATTTTGTGTGCAGCAATACTCCTTCTGCAGCCTCTGTGTTTCTCCACACTGCACTCTGCATCCTTGCTCAGCATCTCTGCAAGGGGCCCTAATCCTAGGCACAATGGACCGCAGGATCCATAGGTGCAGGCACAGCTCTCTAGGCTGTTACTACTGTAAACACAATACGCATGCTTATTTAAGATGACTGTCTACACTTTTATTCTTTTCTGAGCCTCAAGGATTCAACCTATGCTATCCCATGTTTGCACTACAAACATCAGACAGGCATCTCCTGCTGTCCTTGTCAAGATCATCACCATTTCTGAAGAGATTTGCAACCAGGATGACTCAAAACATAATCCTCACTGATCCATGCACTTTTCCATGGGTGAAAACAGTATGCATTTATTTTTTCCACTTCTTTTGGTCGGTAATTTTAATCTCATTCCTTCCCTTCACCCTTCAACCTCTTTCATACAGCACTGTTTTGCAGGTGGGCTGATCTTTTATGGGAGGTGTAAGTTTTAAAGACTTAGAGATAAGACTGTAGGCACCTATATGAAGAAGGGCTCCCCTAGTAAGATGGGAAGAAGTGTGGACTAGAGCAGTGTAGTCAGGAGGTGGCTTTATTTATCTTCCAGAAAAGTGCTGCCTAGCTTTGCAAAATACTTTTTTTCTCTAGAACAGACACAATGTAGATAGATACCTCTATGGGATATGAAGGATTTTCTTCTGAGGAGAAGCACCAAGAATGAGAAGAACAATGTTCTTCAACTGCATTACTGATTTCATCAAATCATTTCCTATCATATCTTTGCTCTATATAACAAAAAAAAAAAAAAAAAACAAACCACATTTTGGCATAGATGCTTGTTATTGGAAAAAACGTGCTCCCTGCACAAAAGGAATCTTTTCTTTTTCAGTCCGCAACTTTAATTTTCAATACATATTGTGGCTTTGTCTTGGCAATTGTCAAAGTATGGGAGACCTTATTATTTGTGACAGTTTTGTTCTACTAAGATTATCAGGGAAGGGAGAACCAGATACTGTTGCTGTCCTAAAAACTCAATTAAAACAGATCACGAAAGGTTGGCTTTGGATCTAATAGGGGGATTAATAACTGCATGAGATTTTATAAAACTTGCAGCTGATCAGTACTGATCCAAGCTGTTTGTGAGTAGGTTGCCTCTAACTTGCAAAAACATAACCCTCTTCCAGAGTTTCCTTGACCATTGTCAACTGACAGAAAATGCATCTGCCTGCAGAAGTACAGGGTTAACCACATTTTCCACGTGTTTTGAAACAAGTGGACCGTATCCCAGCTCAGAGCCAACCTCAAGGACATAACTGAACAACACTTTGTGAATCACAGCTTTTGTGATTCATTGCCTTCAACAGTGTGAACCAAAGCTGCATTTAATAATGTTGGGAAACAGATCTGTTTGAATGGGATGGCTGATGTAACATGCTGAAGGACTGTGTTGTAGGTCGCAGGACAGACAGTCAGGGACAATGAAACTGCAAACCTGCAGTGCAATGTAAATGCTGCATCAGATACTGATTCATTATGGATGTACGGCACACTGCAGCTACGTCACCCGTTCTGTTATTGAAAGAGTCCTTCCTCTTGAATAAACAAAGTCACAGGATGGCAGCAGCCAAAATCAGCAATTTTTTTCCCTACACTTACATGAAATTTCACCTGTGCTTTATCTACAATAAAACTGCACCAATCTAAACAATACATATGAATGTTATTTGTGCAGTAAAGGCCTTTCAGAGTGCTCATAATAAAGTAGGCAACAGTTTCAGTTATGATCAAGTGGTGAAAATAAGAGAGCATTGCAAAGAAAATAATAATACAAAAAGGCCAATTTTTTCTCTGGCAAACTCTTAGTTTAAAAATTCAGTAAACCCAATATATTAGATCCAAGGCTTCTTACCTCAGCTGTTGCAATAATTTGAATTAGGATTCAGATTCATATTTGTGTTTTGCTTCATGGGGCTAAACAGGAATCCAGAGGCCAAACCATGCTGCATGGAGAGGAATTTCAGGCTGCATGGGTGAATTTGGAGTTGTGGTGACAATGACTAGAGAGTCAGAAGTAGACAGTACAACAGCCTTGTCTGATATTCTGCAGAGTGTGGTATCCCTGCCCATGGCAGGGGGGTTGGAACTGGATGATCTTGAGGTCCTTTCCAACCCTAACTATTCTATGATTATGTGGCTAAAGAATCTTGGCAGGTGCATTGCTACCTCACCCCCCTTACCTCTGGCCTAATTTCGTATCTGGTTTTGAGTTCAAAATTTCCTTTTCTTATAGGAGTTATTTGTTCAACATTTTTTTCACTTTTTTCTTATTGATTGTTTTTGCTTGATCTTCCAGGCATACAATACCTTCATGTTTTTTTTTTTTGAAGCACTTTGTGTTACAAGTAGCTGCTCCACCAGGGAGATATTTGTAGGCCACGGTCAAGTTACCTCTCAGACTCTTTTTTGATGAAGTCATCAGAGCCCTCTCACTGAGGGTTAAACAATCTTGCATTTGGCACAAGGAAAAAACACACACGGTTCCTACAAAATAGCAAACAGAGCTATAGATCTGTGCCTTTGCAATGGCCTCACAATAATATGTACCTACATCCTAAATCAAGTTCAGAAAATTGACATGAGCTGTGTTTTCTGAAATGAGGCAAAGTGTTACAGACATGAAACTCATGTGTAGACTATCAAAAATAGGATTTATTCCTACTTTTTTTCTTTTCATGTAGACTTCAGCAGATCAGTCTAAGACTACAATTTAATACAAGCTAATGTATCACATCCTGTAATAAATGTGATAAATTGTGCCTGAGATAATTTTGAGTGTCGAATTTAACATTCATAAGAAGCACACTGGAGTAAAAAAGTAGCTGTATACAGAGGTGATGCAACATTCACAGTGAATGAGGTATGTTGATTAAAGAGGACAGAGCTTCCACACATTCACAGAGTCCCTTGGAGCTGTGGGTTATCTTCCAGGGCTCACAATGTATTTCACTTTTTTTCCGGGAGTTACCCTGAAAGTGTCATAAGACTGGACTTTCTGGTCCTTGCTATCCCTAACTAGAGAAGAATCATTCAGTTGTACATTACCCTGCACTCATCTACAGAGAGTGCACAGAAATGAATGTTAACTGAATTAAGTTTAAGATTTGGGCAAAAGTTGGGGTCAGTTCTCACTGCCTGAACTGGTTCTCTGCCCTTGGTGTTAAAGCCAGGGTAAGAAATAAATGGTGACACTTGTGTGCTCAGCCTGCTTTGACCAGCTTCTGGCTTGATCAAGGAGCATTTTTCTGTGGATGAGCAAGTGAGATGTCTCAGCAGCAAGCATGTACCTATGGTGACAGTTGTTCTCTGTCTGTTCAGACACACAGCACGTATTGCCAGGGAGAAGATGCTACTGGGTTTTGCTTCAGATACTAAGTTGCTTTGTCAGCAGTTTACTAACCCTCTAGACTGCGTACTTGCTCTGTCCTAGGCACTGCAACTAGTATAGAAAACTATTTGCAATATTATTCTGTTCTCCATTTTTCTGTACATGGGAAATATAAAAGAAGTGACCACTTGTGCAGTGATGAATGCCTTCCACAAGCCAGAGAAAATTGCTAACACGTAGCATCCTGAAGAACCAAACCTAAGGATTAATTGGATAATTATTATCTCCATTTTACAGATGGAAAATCTAAATAACAAGGAATTTGGAGACTTGTTCAAACTTAAATCTCAGTTCAAAGAATCTGCAATAGACTCTTGTTCCCAATCCTTCAATTAATTTTCTTGATGAAGTGATATCCCCTAATGCATTCTTATATAACTATGGCAATCAGTTTACACATGAAGTGGGTTTTACATCAGTAGAGAAACCTTTTTTTCTGTGTATTTATATATTATCAAGCACTTGGGGATCATTTTTTTCAGTGCTTGTGGTTCTGTCACATACTCAGATACAGACAGAATACAGTTAAGAGAGGCAGTGGATCTCAAATCCTGCCAACAGGACCAACAAGCACTTGAAACATCATGAGTATGTGGTTTGCTCGGAAACAAGGGTGAATTACTCTGAAACAGAACTGAATTTGTTTCAAAATGATTAGTTCTGTTGTAGCACAGCTCAAAGTCTTTGCAACTTGGTGAGAAGAGGTGAAGGATAACTACTCCAATTCCGTGCTGAGCGCATGCTGAGCCAGCTGTCATTTACAGTTGTAGAAAGAAACAGGACCAAGTTATCTGGGGAGTGCTGTGAATCCTATAGTTCTTCCTTGGACTGGTAGTGACCAGGTTTCCAGTTCTGGCCCCAAATGGCTCAATAACCTAACCCCTTTTACAGCCCTAGCCCTGTGCAGTGTCTACGCTAACAGTGGTGGGGAGCTGTCTGCAGAGACCTCAATCCCTGTACACAGGGACACTGGTTAGCACATCCTTTAATCTTCTGTGAAACACAAACATATTTACATAGGAAGAGGAGAAGACATGCTTGACTGAAGAATAGAAGGTAAGGATGATGAGGAAGCAGACAAGTACCTTGACCCACCACCATCATGGTGCACCTATAAACTGCCCTCCCGCATCAGGACTTCCATTTACATTGCCTTGAGGTGTACATATCCTGAGAAAGCCAAATGGATTTGCTATATGGATAGCTTCAGTGTTCTCCTAACTTTAAAGTGTTGATATTTTTGTAATGCTGCAGTTCAGAGTCATGACAGCAAAGTAAAACACGTTATTATAAGAAAAATATTATTTATTTATTGTGCATGAATTAATGTACTGTACTTAGGTTTGAACCTTTTTTTCTTAGTACCTATTTGTTCTCCATTTTATTTTCCCTGCTAAGGAATTACTTGACCTGAAAATAAAAAGGAAATGAGGCTGGTTAGAAGCAAAGAGTATTTTAAGATTAACTGTCTAGGTGTGCTATACTTTAAATCATATTTCTATTCATTTCTGAGAGTTCAATGACATAGTGAGGAACTGAACCTGTTCTCTGTTTAAGACAACAGAAATTCTCAGTCTGTCTTTATGGTTCACATTTTGGGAAAAAGCAAAATGAAAGGACACATTTTAGCTGGCACATGCAGTAGCTTCATTCACAGAGAATATGAAAAATCAATCGACAATTTAACTTCCTGACCTCTGTTACAAACATCTGCAGAGAAAGAAAGCAAATTAGCAAAATACGTCTTTTTTTTACTTAGGTTCATTTAAGGTTGCAATGTTAATTTCATACATGGTCAGAGAAAGAAATAAAGCAAAGCCTTACTTCTGTCATTACAGTTGAGCTGTATAGGGGGGGGATACAATATATAAATGGATGGATATATAAATGGATGTCTACATAATACCATTGCTGTTTGGTGTGCATGTGCAAAACTTGAAATAGAATTGCATGCAACTGTCACAAGCCCATATTATTCTACTCCCACATTTTGCAAGAGGTGGTAGAGGTGAAGTGATACTGGCCTGATTACCAGGGCAGTGTTTGTTGTTTGTCATTTAGGAACAGGAACAGACACTAAAATGACTTGAACAAATAAGCTATGGCTACATCAGGGATGTGATTAGCTCTTATCAGTGGGTTTCTCCTGACTCTCATGACAGAAGAGACAAAAGTGACTGGGTCACTCATGTAGGTTAGATGAACTCAGTATGCAATGTATGCCCACTGCATCAGAGTCAAGCAGATATTCCCTCAATAAATTGTGGTACTTAAGCTACAAAGTTCTATACAGAGTTCTATAATTCTTATCTGGATTGATGTTGTTTACACTGGTTGCCCATGCAACAATATCCAGTTTGGCTGGAACCTTGTTTGAATCAGATTTAAATCAAATTCCTTTGCTCCAATTTCTACCCACAAGACAAGCTTTAAGGGAGGAATGACTAGGATCTGTGTGGTCCTTGCAATCTGGCTTTGCATTTGCAAAGGTACTTATTTCTGAACGTTTCATAGCTTGATATTTGATGGTGTGATTATTAACAAGACTTGATCTTGCACAAGATAGCTGGGACGTGGTGGCCAAAGGTTCAGCATAAAGGTTCAGTATTGTTTAATATGCAACTACTTTCATGTCTACTGAGAGTGTATGTTTGTCCGTAGTCTCTGCTGCTGTGGACTGCCTCTAGCAATGATTTTTGAGGAGTAAGGAAGAAACAAGAGACTGCTTATTGGCAGTCATGGAAGCAGCAAAACAGGTCTTTTGGATGTGTTTGTTTTCCAACTCTCTTTATCTCTAGTCATAGCACCAAGAAAAACTGGAAAATATTTAACATACTAATAAGTGTAAACAGCTATTGCAACCCTGGCAGGAAGTTGCTCCTTTTTTCACAGTAGAATTCACTTGCATTCATTGTTACCTAATCAGAAATGGGAATGCTGGTTCGTTGCATGAGCTTTCATAGTATATATCTCTCTGATGAAAGTTCCCAGCTGTGATTAGAATGTGAAAGATTCAGTTTTCCCATTCCTTCAAGAAATATGTACAGCATGCAGGTGGTCTTCTTTCCAGCTATCCCCAAAACTTTAGAGCAGTTGTAACACAACCAGTCTTCCATCATTATTACTGTGCCCATCAGCAGAATGAATTGATCTATGAATTGTGGCTTTGGTCCAAGAAAAGCCTGTGTTTCTCCTCCAAAGTAACTAAAACAGCATTCTTAGTGAAATGATAGAATATGATCCTAACCAAGCCGAACTTGGCAACAATCAAGCTGGAGACAACAGATTTTGAGGTTATGACAGAATTGAACAAATTGAACATCAGCCTCACCACAATGCTGCATGGAAGATTCAAAACTAAGTACGCACAGCAGTCTCACTGGAGGAAAAAGACATATTGGCAAATGTTCTATGAAGACTCTGACACTTTTTCCCCTGCCTTGAAGTTCTTTGCAAAATTTATGGACAAAACCTTCTAAAGATCTGCTGACAGCTGGTTATGGAAACTGATATAGACTTTTATATCTACAAATATTCCTACAGATCTTATTTCCACTCTTTTTAGTACTGCTGGAATGAAACCTGGGGAAGAATGAGGCTGCTAATGGGATGCATGGCACTGATGAAATCTGAATTTTGCAGCAAGAGACTTGGAAAGCATCCAAGTTGCCTTTTTCCTGTGCTCCTCCAGTTATAGGCTGTGGCAAGTGGTAGGTTCAGCATAGTCTTCAGCATGTGCTAATGTGAAAAAACACAGATTCACACCCTACAGTAGCAATCCTGTAGCTATAAGAGGACAAAGGAGGCAAAGATTGCAAACATTGCCACCAAAAGCACCCCTGGAAAGACAAGGAGGAGCCAGATCCGTCGGCAGAGTATCTTCTGAAGTGGGTGTGAAATGCCCCTCCAAAGGTAGAGGCAAAGACTTAGCCTGAAACCATGGGAGTGGGCTCAGGAAATGGCCAGTTTGCAATTGGGTTTCATGTTCCAGTTGTGCCTGTACTGAAAGATCACACAAAAGGCGCTTTGTGAAGGATAAACTACCTGAGAATAGCAACCTTTTATGGTGTATCCGTGTCTTCCAGGGATTAATGCCCCATACTTATTTTCAAAGAGTCCCCCCAAAACCGTAGAGGTTGGAAGTATTAAGCAGTGTTTGTCAGGGTGGAAAGTTACTTTGCAGTTAATATGTGAAGTGATATCCTGACTGTGCAATGTATCAACAGACATACAACCTGTGGTAAGAACTTTGCTTCCTGCAACTGTTATGTCAGCCCCATTTCACGTGGCTTTCAGAAGCTGATGTGGTCACAAAACTCTGGTCTGCTGGCACATAGGCTATGCGTGTGGCTTCTGTTCTGCAGATTAACACTGACTGACACAGTGCTGGCAGAAACGTTTCTATTTCCTCTTGAGGACAAACTTGCAGTGATCAAATTTGAAGAATTTTAAAATCCTCTCCTCCCTGCAGCTGCTATGTTTTCCAAAGGGAATATGAACCAAAAGAAGACAGTGAAAATTAGTTATAATTAAATAACTTAAGTATAGAACATATGTTCCCTTTTTATGGCATTGTTTTGTGTGCTTATAGATAGGGGATGATACAGAGAGCCTTTCCTTTTCAAATTCGTCATCCCTGAAGGTCACAGCTGAATAGCTTCAATTATGAGACTTAATCAGCAAAAGATCCTACAGGCACTGTGAGTTCCGAGTGTCCAGTGTCTGAGATCCTGGATTGAGGTCCTACACAGATCCCTGGCACATGAAGAGCCTTTCTTACCTCTGCAATGTTCTTAAAGAATGACTCTGTGTGTGTTCCAAGAGGCAAAGTGTCTCAAATTGCTGGTCAATTCTGATAACTTAAGCAGTATCAACACACACAATCAACTCAAATATTTGTATAAAATATTACTGTGGCACATTAGTAAATATAATAAGCATAGTTTTTTGACACACTGAATTTAGAAAAGAAAGGCACCTTCGGAGACAGATGGAACTGAAAACCTTGTAGCATTTCAGTGATGTATGGCAATATGAAAGCAAAGTTAAACAGAAAAATTCTGAACTGTCAATTCTGACAAAAACAACTGGTGATTGAAGTAAGGTACACAGATTTCTGAAACAATTCCAGTTATAATAATCGGATTTTAAAGATACTTTTCTTTTGAGATTGATGATATTTATCTTGACAGACTCTTACTCAACAGTTTCATTGTTTCATGCATTTCCCTTCGGTGCTTTGAAAAGAAAGCAAGTTTGTTCTTTTCATCTTGTAGCCATTCCCTCAGTAGCTGTCATTTATTATACAGAAAAAAAAGGATTGTGTTGTATTTCAGTATTAATTTGGCTGTGTGTGTAACTGTAGTTTTCTTTCAGTAGATGTATCTCGGGGCTTGAGGAATTCTTTTGATGAAAGGGCAGCTTCTTAAGCCAAAATATCTTCACCTCCCAAAAAGCCTCAGTTCCTGTAGGCTAGATTAAAAACAAAACAAAACACCCCCAAAAAAACAACACTTAAGAAACTAAACATCATCATCATCTTAATAATGTACCTAGGGTATAACCTGTAACTCTAGGTGTATAGGTACCTCTTCAGGTACCTCTTCAGCAGTGCTATATGCTTCATGATAAGAGTAACAACAGCCAGTACTCTAGACAGTAGAGGGAGAAGTCTGCTAGCACCAGCTGTTTAACTCCTTCCTTTTAAGAGAGGTTTTGAAAAGTATCTCAAGGATATCAATCCCTGGCTTTATCAAATAGCTCAAGCCTGACAACAAATGCTCCAGTTATGACAGGTCTTGTTTTAGTGCCTTTCCAACCTAGAGAAATCAAATATATTTCTTCTGCTTTCCATGGGGCTGCCTGAAAGAGTTGCATGCCTAATGGTAAAACTTGGTCACTCTCACGGATCAGGCCCTTGGGAAGCAGACAAGATTCCTTTTCATCTACAACAGTGCTTCATCCCACAGCTCCTTACACACAAATAATTATTGCAGTGGTGAACATAGCCAAGGAATCATCTGTCCCAGAAGGCGTTCAGGCAGGCTACCCAGGATTGAAGTAGACTACCAGGTTTTGTGTGCTCTTACAGAGTAATGCAGCTGAGGAAGGAAGCATTCACAATATCCTTCACTTTTACCTAAACAAACTTATTACTGAGTAGTAGTTAGAAGATGCTTTGGGAATGGGAAGGTGGGCTTTTTCCTTACCTACCAGATTTTAAAAGGTACCTATATTGCAGACTGTTTTCCTCAGACTTCCACTTCACACTTTCAGAAATATTATGTGGGAGGTACCCACTCTTAGCAGCTCTTTGTCTTATCTTCCAAGGGCAAGCATGGTTCCTACTGCATTCTTTTGAAAACCATTCTTGCATGTTAACTCTTCTCTATGATTTAGGGAAATACATCTAGTCTCTTTGTATTTTCTGCTTGCTTACTCTGCACTATTCTAAAGCTGTTTAACTATAGACAATAGCTTCTGCTCCAGAAAACAGGTGTTTTCACCAGGTGCTGTCACACCACTGATAAAATGTTTATTGGAATTAACACATTTGTGGGGGTTTTGTTGTTGTTGTTTTGGTGGTGGGGTTTTTTTGCTTTTGTTTGCTTGTTTTGATGTTTTATTTATATTTTTCTTTTCATTTTGTCTATAAATCCACTTATCTGCAAAAAAAGAAAATTCTTGGCCGCACAAAAGCAAAACCCCTCATGGTTTCACATGACAGCTCACTGCTAAAGGATTTCTTAATTAGAAGGTTTGGATTCATTTTCAGTTCCTTAAAACTGGTCATTTCCACTTTGTAGAAATCCTATGGGCCTGACTCTGTCTTCCAGACTCAAGTGATTTTTAGAGACATCAGATGCAATGACACCTCCCTTCATGAGGAAAATGTGACTATTTTTCCCTCCAAAATTAATTCCCCAATTTATGCAGAGCTTTCAAGGGATGTTAAAACCAGTGCTGGCTCTGCTAGGAAGGCTCCAAAATAATTTTGAAATGGTGCAATTGTTATGATTGTGAGCAGGGATTTCTGTTTTAATGGTAATGGCAGTATGGTGTGATACAATGTAGGCCATACTATGTCTTTGTACAGCTACGCTGCTGCTTTGGAAATCATTATCTTTCCATTAATGCAAATGGTCAAAAAACGTCGACTTATCATGCATCTCTCAAATCCAGAGAGTGCATTACAGAAACTCTTTTAGAACATCCTGTGCTGACTATTCAGAGGTGGGGAGAGATTTCACAAAGTAGAAAGGGTATAATTGGATACAGAGCAAGTACACTGTATTAAGATAGGAGACACTAAGGAGTCCTGGGATCTGGGAATTGCATTAAATTACCTTAAATGAGCAGCATGCACTGTATTAACTAATATTATAATAGGATTTACAGAATGCATGACTTTACTACAGAGGTTTTAGCCAATTATAACCTCTGTGAAAAGAGGAAAATTCTACATAAAAGGTTATCTGGAAGTTCTAGACAGAAAAATAGTGATACTTATTTATAAACTTCAAAGGAATGCAACAACTACGATGCCAAAAATTGAACAAAATTACTCACTAAGTTACGTATACTGACCAAGACTCTGGGGATGTCTCGTGATATCTGTGGCTTCTTGGGATAGACAGACCACTGCATACAGAGTATCTGGAGGAGGAGAAGCTTTTCTTTATAGAACATGTTTGTGGGTCAGAGATGTGTTTCTTTAGAGAGGAATGACATACAAGACTAACTCTTGCTGATCCTCAAAAGCACAGTCCAGGCAGGCTATGAAATGACCTTGGTTGGGGAGGAGGGGACACAACATGGAACTCTTCAGAAGTGTGAAAGTCAAGGAGACTTCAGCTCAGCCCTGTGCTCCAAGAAGTCCTGTTGGTGACATGGCCCTCGCCATGGCCAGGAGGCAGAGGTGGCCCTGCAGAATCCCCCCATCTTTATGCAGCCCTGGACTCCCTGACTGTGTAATGGCATGGTTTATTTCTCTCTTGATGGATAGGCTTGAATTTGTAAGTCATACTCAGCTTTTTTACAGACCTTGTCTTTAGCTGTCTGTATAGTTTTACACACGTTTATGTGAGAGCTGGTTTATGTTCAGTGCTGTTACTCTTTAGGAGAGAAGTATTAATTGCTGTCAGATTGCTTTATGACCTTGTCACACAATGAAATAGATTCCTTTAGTAATGTGCTATGAAACACCAAATTATCTTCAATATGATCTGAAGATTTGCAAGATGGGTAATAAACAGATTAAAATCAAACTCCAGGAGAGAACAGTGCTGGTTGTCCCTGTTAGATATAACCTTTGAAGACCAAATGGATGTAACACAGCATTAGGCTGTAAAAAATATGCTATTTTCAAACAAAGTGCTTTTAGCTTGGCTTTGTTCACTTTCTTGTTTGACATTAGGTACTAAATATTGCTGGAAGTAGGATTCTGGAGAAACAGAGATCACTGCTCCATGCTAGTAAGCAAATCTCTTGACCTTATGTGTGCAACCATTTGCTAATCAGAAATGAGCCTTGTCTGTCCTGCATGACATGACAAAACTTAATAAAAATTAGGTTTCCTGCCTGGCCCAAATTCCTCACAGTCACTGTGCTGGGTATTTGCTGGTTACTAACACCAAATGTATAAATGAATACTTTGATCTTTATGACTATCAGCAGAATAAATTGGATATTTGAGTGGAAAAGGTGCTAGAAAAACACCATATTAAAAATAAAAATAGTTTAAAAATGAGAGAGAAAAAGATAGCATTTTCAGTCCAGGTATAATTGAAATTGAAAGTACAATAAATCATTTCCCAGATGCAGATGTCCTCCGGGAAAACCCTTGACAATCAATTTCTGTAAAATAGTAGATATTTTAATAATTTTCAGTAGTGTTGAACCAGCATTCACAAAGGAGAGCATGTTTTGATGCTGACTTGTCCAATTAATTTACTAAATGTGTGGCACTTGAACAGACCTGTGATGGATGTACAAATGACTGAGTGCTCACTGAATATTTGTAAAGCAGATGATTGATGTATCACATAATTTCTTTGAGTCACAGAACTGATTTATATGCTCTGTGCTATATAGACATTCTCTTTGTCAGTTGAGACCATAAAAGCCTCCAGAGACAATTGTCTGCTATTCAGTCTTTGCAATTCACTGAAATTACACATAATTTTAGCCTGTGCATTTGAAAACTGTGCTTTGCCATTTACATTTGAAAACGCTTTTGTGTTAAACATTTTTTACTCGTCTAAATAAATATTATCCATAATAACCCTATATCAATCCATTACAAAATCATGAAAGTACGTACTGCATTTAGATTTAATCCCTGAAACAAAGCCTGTTTCCACCTCACTCGCATGCTGCTTTCACAGCTGATTCTCACAGCTGCTGAAAAGTCTGAGCAACAAAGAAGTCTAAGATTGCTTTTAATCTTGCTAAAGGTGTTGGATCTGCAATAAAATCACATTTGAGTCAGTGTTCTTCGGACATACACATGATCAAATTCTTAAAGTACAGACACCTATTGGCAGATACATAAGCCTGTGCTTATGGGCAGAGATATGTATTCAAATGTACTCAATTCCAAATTCCATCAGAAAACCATTGGTGTCACATTTATATCAATAGCTAAAAGAGCTTTAGTGCAGTCATCTAGAAACAACTATTTAGGAAATAAATAGCTGTAAGCTATGCTGGTGGAGATGATTTCTCCATTTGAGACTGTCAACTTGAAGTATTAAGCTACAACTTTGACTTGTGATGATCCAGAAAATATAGGCTTTCAGCAGCCAGAAGCTACTGAATAGAGAAGTACAAAATACCTTCTTTACTGTCCTAATTGCTCAAATTGAACCACTTGCTTCTTTTAAAACTTTTTTTTCCTTTTCGGACAGTGCTATTATACATTTCTGGAGCAGAATATGATGACTGGGTTTACTTGTATATGAAAAATTGTCAAACAGAAGCTATGGAGTTCTAGTGGTTGTGGATTCTCAAGCTAAATTGCACATAGTATACAAATGTTCCTTTTACTGCTTTTAACATTTTCTTCCTTTGGTTTATTTTGGAAGTATCTTTGGCAATACAACATGGAACACCTAAAACAGGATTCCCCAACAGATAATCAGTTTGTATGTTACTCTTATGAGTACAGGGTGCGCTTCTCAAACTCAGTGGTTTAAGCCTCCATCCACCAGTTTTAGACGGCATAGCAAAATATACTCTGAAATCTGGAGTAGCCAAGTGTAAAGACAAGAGCATCCTACACATGAATATATTAAACTCCAGCTGTAAATACGTTTAACTCTTCTGTTTTGATAGACAGTTTCAGACCTCTGTAACTCTCATGTTTAAATTCTACATATAATGTTCAGTCTTTTATACCATATAAAAGATTTTCTCATTATATCTGTGCTATATGTTAGCTAAAGTGGAAACCTTTCAATTGTTTTTCATTTTTGCTTTCCAGACCTATTGCTACTATTTCATTGTTGCAATGGAGGAGTGAATGAAAAGTCATATTTTTTCTGGGATGATTTAAAAATATAGTTATTTTCCTTCTAGCATCTTTTTTGTGGTTGCAAGAAGGGACAAAAGGGAAGCCAAAACTCATTGAGGTGACTTTCATAAATGTTTCCTGAATCATTTCACAGAAAGATTCCTTCATGCAGAAGATGACAAGGTTTCTCACACCAGAATGTCAGCCTGAACTGTAGGCTCGAGGGGCCACTGCCTTCTTTGTCCTTTGCTTCTTGCCAATTTCTTCCCAAAAGATCCGACTTACCCTCTACCAGCCACTTCAAAGTGGATCTCATTATATAGATGAAGGGAAGGAATGATATATTTTAGCCTGCAAGGCATTTCTCAGGCATTTGTTGCCCTGGCACTGTGGTCTGTCCTCACCAGGTATATTTATTTCACATGTGGGTCCATGTGGTGCAGACGTAAATTCAGTGAATGAAGAGATGTACTCCTCAATGAATGGGTAGAGTGTCTGCTTTGCTGGGTGTGGTATGGACCTGAGCTTCTGAGCTACCCTCAGATAAGGTCTTCAGTAAGCTACTATCCATGGCACCCACGGCTGCCTCCTAGAATAATCACAGTTAATTGAAGACCCTGCAGTGTTTATTCGGTAGTTCTAATTATTCCATCAAAGTGCATTACAGTGTTTCTGTCTCTATCAAAAGTAATCTCCTGTCAGGTTGTTAATTTGCCCAGGTTTATTAGAGCTTCTCACAGTCCTCTCCAGATTTGATTTCACTGAATGATTCTGTTACCTGAAATTCCATTTTTCCACCTACTTTTCTTTCCCAAATTATGTTTATTGCAACATTTTTCATATATATTGGTTCCAGGATTAGTTGCCCCATACTGGGAATTCAGGATTTCCATTTCCTCTATTACAAATCTGGATGTGTTTGTGTATTAACTAGCACTTATTAGGGTGTAAATCACACTGTATCTCATTGCCAGTGCAGATCATCAGATGTAGGAAGGTTTTTTATCCAAAATGTGTGAGAAAACCATCTTTCCCTAAAAAGCTCAATTAGATCTGTCACAAAACTCTTTCCTTATGGAGAACTAGTCAGATATTTCTTTTTCTAATCTCCACATTTTCCTAGTCCATTAAAAGGTATTTATTTTTACAATGCCTCTGCACAATTTATTTAATCTGAAACATATTCTTACCCTATTTCAAATTCAAGTTTCTAGAAGCTGTATACTATTTATAGGAAAGATTCATAAGTAGAACTATCTCAAAATACTCAGCCTTCGGCTTGGGTAGATTTTTTTCAGCATTCCTCATCTCTGAAGCAGGACTTGAAATATGGTGAAGTGCCTAAATCTGACTGAAATCAAAAGCTTTCATATGCACAAGAACTTTTAATGGTTTTTAATAGTGAAATCATTTCTTGCTATTGATCTAATACCATGATCCAAAAGTGTCTTTGAGAGTAATTACCTTCCAATAAGCTGTAAAGGACTTGTCCAAAAAGGTGGCAGCACTGAATTCCCTGCAGCTCTAAGCAAGACTTTCCTGATGCTCCTTCACAAGAGACACCAGGCATGGATGTACCATGATATGTGGGGGAAGACAAGGCAACTCCCTCAGAAACCTGTCTCTTTCCAACTGCCAGCCCCAGAGAAGTGGCAAGAGAGGCTGAAGAGACCAAAGCCCTTTGCCAGACCCACCATATCGCACCTGATGTGGGGACAGATCCTTCCTGGGTTTGTTAGGGCTCAGCACATTACTCAGCGCCCCTGAGCCTCCAGTCACCAAGCGATAGCTGCACCAGATACACAGAGATAATCCTAGCAATTTAAAGTCCCATTGCTCAAATCGGGTAAACACATTAGTTTAGTTTGTCTTTTCCCTCCTCTCACCTGCTAGCTAGAGGCAGCATGGGTGTTTTGTTTAGCTTTGGAAAGAAAAGATAGCTCTAAATACTCAGGGCTCTGGTCTACTAGGTAGAGATGTGTCCGTAGTGCTTCAGTTTTTTAGACAAAGAGGAAAGAACAGAACAAGCCTTGAACCTAGCTGCTGGCTCTGTTTGAGGAAAAAGAAGAATAAATAAAAGAAGATATTCTGAGCTCACTAACAAGGTCTTAGTTTTTGCTTATTTAGACAAAGGCCTGAAACAAGGGTATAGCAACACAGTGTAAGCGTCATATACAGATCATGCAGAGCATGGAGGGGGTTTTTGTGTGTGTGTTTACATTGAGTACGATTTACTTCTAATAACCCAGCTTGATAAACCCTTACTGAGAGACCTAGATGACACCAATTATCACCGTGTTCCCCTCTCCCTGTTTAGCAGACTGCCAAGCAGGTCTAAAAGGTGATTTGCCCGCTCTCTCAAAACAAGCTTATTTATGTGGGGTATTCATTGTACAGCATAGCAATTTATTTTGCAAGGAAATTTAGCCTCCTCATCAAGTCAGTGAGTTTTATGTGACCTGAAGTATGTAGATAGACATGGAAAAGCAAGAACTGGCTATTGTAAATCATTACACTGGCAGGGGTCCAAAGCCCTTAGGGCTTCAGCTGTTACACCGGTAAGGCAGATATAAGCTTCTACATAACTAATCCACATTGGTTGCAAGAAACAATAATATACCTGTGTAAGTCAGTCATGTGAAAATTAACATAGTTTTCTGGTAATGCTTGAAAATGATCTGGTCCTCTGTATACAATGTGGAAAAATGTCATGAAATTACAGAGATAATACACTATCATACAAATAATAGAGGAGATTTAGTAGAGGTTACATCAGTAATCATATATAAACTCCAATTGACACATGCCTTAATAGAAAGGCCTGGGGAGGTGGAAATGGAAGCATATCATAAGAAAAAAATCTCATTATTTAAAATACTTTCCGTTTCAATATAATCTCATTTATGTTAAGTCAATTTTTAAAGACTCCACTCCACAATTAACATCACAGTAAACAAGCAGTAATTGTTCTTTTCCCTGTTTTTGTGTTGGAAATATGAGTAGGAATACTTTCCTTTGGGTGATATGGTTTAATAGGTTGGGTTTTATAATGCCTTTTTCGGACTCACCAAAATAGCCTGAACGATGTCAGAGAAAGCTTGCCGCCTAGAATAACCTTTTAATAATATTTCACAGCTGATTTCTTTTGTAATTAATTTGCCCTTGAGCAAAAGCACACTGTTAGTAGGAACCTTGTATACGTTGGTGTTGAGCATAGCACAAAGGAACTATAATCACTATGCCAATACCTGGTTGCAGTACTGGAAAGCACAGAAGGAAGAGTAATGGGGAAAAAGAGATAAGAATTAGCCAGGAGAGACAGCTGGTGTGCTCCAGGCTCCCTGCTGATTTAAAAGAGACCACATTCTCTTTTCCTTAGAGAAGTTCATTGATTTAAAGTGAAGGGAGTTATTTCACGTTTATGAAGCTTGTGCCATTTGTAACCTCTGAACAGAATCACTTCCAACAACTCTCTTTAAACCTGGAAAAGGTCAGACATGGAGCTCCTTCAGGCTTTATTATTAAAAGCTTCCTGCCTGTTTTTATTGTAGAAAAAGAAGCAGTGACCTTACATTTAATCACATCAAAGACTCCATGCTTTAACTTACTTAAAAGACTCCTTATGCAGGATAGCTTTATCCAAGGAGTCTTTTGCCAGACGATGTTAGTTTTAAAGCATCTTGCAAACTATGCCTTCTGCTGCACACTTCAGCTGCTGAGTAAGCAGCCTCTGCTGCCTGCAGTAAGGAGACCGAGAGAGAGAGGACTGGGGAATCTGCATTAAGCCAAATCTATCCCACATGCATATAAGGCCAAATGGAAATCAGTTGTGGTGTTGGAAATCATGTGATTTAATAGGGAGGCAAACGACTTGTAGAATCCTGTCTTTCGTGCTTTCATTTTTCAACACTTCAGCCTGAGCAAAGTTAATCTTCTTAATGAAGTAAAATGCAGGAATAAGTAGCTCCTCTGCTTGTACATATGTTTCACCAAAATGCCTTTGCTGGGTTTCTGAAATGCACAGGACCTCCATTTTTACCTGCTGCCAGAATTTCTCTGTTTAAAAATGCAGCAGATGTAGCATGAGAAAATGTGAGCACTGCGAGTGGTATGCTAAGGCTCTGATAAATGCCTTGTCATATTTGCTCTGCTTTGTACTTGGGAAGATTCTTATTTGTTTGTTTTTATGTTTCTACAACTCCCTCCTATTTTTTCCACACAGCTTCCAATCAGAGATGGCTCTGTCAGGGATGACGGGCTCTGAGCAGGATTTTCTGTTCTGAGTTTGGCTTTTGTTTGCATGGATTAGGTGGAGCTGAACGATGAATGAATGAGAGGTCCAAAGTCTGCCTCAGAAAAGCTCCTCTTGACTATTTCATCTCAACCCTTACAGTTTTGCTACCTTCACACCTGTGTGCAACTACCCAGCACTACATGAAGATTGATGTCATTTATAACAGATCAGCATGACTCAAGGCAAACCAGGGTTTCCCTTCTGCTTAAAAAACCCACTGAATCATTCACTACTGCTTGGGAAAATTCTCTGAACCAATTTATTACATCTAAAGAGAAAGCTAAATATGGCTGAGGGGAAGAAGGATGGTCTTGTGGGACAGAAGGCTAAGAATTAGCAAGTCTTGGTCCTTTCCATTGTCTTGGAAGGATACTGTTACCTCTGCTCACCTCAGTTTCTGTAAACCAGGAAAATACTACTTAGTGGTGGTACTAATCTATTCAAGTACTATGAGACTACATC
Organism: Loriculus beryllinus; assembly: GCA_039877255.1. Lineage (NCBI taxonomy): Eukaryota > Metazoa > Chordata > Aves > Psittaciformes > Psittacidae > Loriculus > Loriculus beryllinus. The sequence continues at coordinate 41,822 of JBCJKH010053499.1, forward strand.
ACAGTGCTTCAGTGAAGACTGTCTGTGGGTATCAAAGTTCAAGGTAGAAACAGAGCCCAGATGTTTGCAACAGATGTGCATAACAACTCAGCAGAGTTTCGAATTTCAGAGAATCCCCTCTCTCTGATGGAAGCGCAATCTTGTTAGTACAGATCCGTTATCGGTGTAAAACATGCAAGCCAAGTCTGGGAAGGAAAGAGCTGCTTACTTTGCTGCTTCTCTGGCTCTCCCAGGAGCAGGACTCAGTCTCCTGAGAAGCAATCCCACGCTGGAAAGAGTGGTCACTCAGGCAGGTCTGGCACAGCGGAGGCTCCAGTTCCGAATCCCCTGGAGGTAAATGCAGCACAGTGGACCCCGAGTATTTGAGGCTGGTGTGTGGGTGCTTTTCAACGCTGACCATTGGGCTCTTAATCCACCTTCGTACCTGCCAACACAGAAAGAGGTTATGGACTCTTTTTCATCATGTTAGCAGCTGGGATAGCACAGCAGGGTTTCTGATGCACACAGATGCACAAATTGGGGAAAATAATCAGATACCAATTTTCTTTGGAGAAAGTACTAGGCCATGTCAGGGTGAGTGTGTGAACACACTCAGCTCTTTATGCTGAGAATCATTTGCAGCTTTGTGCAAATCTGCCAGAAGTTCATCTATAATAAACATTTTCTCTATAAAGATACTAAAATATAAAGAAGACTGCTAAGAAGAGAATGGTAACTACCCAAAGCAAATACTCTCAGCTTAGACAGTTCAATTCCCACTGTGGAGAGAAAGCAGACTGTGTTTGCAGGTGTACAATTGTAAAATTGTAAATACTATAAGCTTTCTGCAGTCCTTCTCAACAGCAGTACCTTTGCTTCATCTCTGACTTCATATACTATCGCAGTCTTTTCTGTGCCTCCCATCACTATATTCAAGAGTCAATTTCTCATGCTGACCTGCCCCAGATTTTGACACTGACTCCTCTAACCTTCTTTCCCCTGCCTTCTAGTCTCTGCAGCTCCCTGGCTAGGACTTGGTTCACTACAGCAGGAAGGACACTATTTATGAGCATAATATGCTGTGCTCACAGGGCACAGAGTCAGCCTTGTGCACTTTCTTTGCTCTTCCTTTCACTTCTGTGGCTCTTTTCTGCCATGTGAATCAAAAGTATTGGATTTTCTAACAGTATAATTGAAGAGTCAGAGACCTTCCTGAGCTCTTTCTCCAAGTAATTTTTTACTGTTAAAGCAGAGAGATCACTATATGAGCTGTCTTATATTTGCACTAAGTCTGATCAAAACTCTCATTTGAATACGAAGGATAGATAGGCATGTATCAGGATATGTTTTATTAGCCCAGAGTCAGTCAGAACTGACAGCCCAACCAGGGTTTCATTGACAGGAGGCAATCTCTTTTCTGTAGGAACTGAATCTCTTCCCCATCTATGAAGGGAAGTGGGGCAGGGCTACAAGTATTCACTCTAGGGTGCACAGCACTCATCTGCTTCCACTTCCACAGGGAGGAACCAGAAAAAGCACTTGATCTCAGCTTTGCTGCTTCATTAGGAGATGATATTTGCCATTAGAGGATGCTTTACATCAGGAAGGTAAACATTTTACGTTACATTAGTCATGAGCATAATGCCAAGTGTTTGATTAACAATGGCAGCCTATTGCAACAACTGGTTACCAGGGTCACGTATGATAAACAAACAGAATGAAACATATCTAACCAGACTTCTTCTGGTGACTCCTCCATGAGCAAAACACCATAGTTGCCCTGCTGTGCTGACCTGCCGGAAATCTCAAGGTTAGAAAAATTTCTCTTTCCTCTCTATGGAAACCAAGAAAATAGATGTCCTTCTGCAGTCAAGAGAGCCACTTCCAGCTGCATTCCCCATTTATTAGCAACATCAGTTCATCTGAATGATATTAGCCCCTACTTCCATGCTCTGGAGTATCCCCACAATGTCAGATCCCTTCTGCTCACTATAGCTCTTGGATGCTGTAGCTGGCAGGTGCTGTGTCTGCTTGCTTGCTTTTGTAACAAATTTTGCAGAATGGAAATCAAAGTGATTAAAATCCTGCAGAATCATTTTTCTGGGATGTTAAAACCAATGTAGGTTTTTCTATTGAATTTCTCTTTTATAATTCCTGAATTCCCTACTCAGCAGAGATTGCTGGCTGACCATTTTCCTTATCCACGTTCTTTTAGCTTCAGGTTGGTGGTTGAAGTTGTAGGGGGAGAGGTTGGTTTTTTCGGATTTAATTTCAATAAACATATTTTGAAACTGATCTTTTGACTCTGGCAGATTTTAAACACATTTATTTTTGCCAAGCATAATTTATTTTATGATTGTTAAGCACATCATTAAATATATTATTCTCCCCAAGTAAATTCGTGGTTGTGTGTCTTGATCTAATTCCAGAACTTGGTATGTTGAAAAGAATAATTATATTCCTGGTCAAAAACCATGCTTGATTTTCCAGGGTAATTTTATTACAGGAAGCCTACAATGTATTTAGTGTGATTCTGGGAGCAGTAAATGGCTGCTTATTTTGTCCTTTTCAAGTTACATCTGACTATCAGTTAAGTGTTTCCAACCTGATTCCTCCTTTTATCCTTGGTGCCCTGCATCTTCAGTCATATCATTATGGGTGCACACGGTGTGCAAAAGTGTTCATCAAAAGAAGAACCAAACTGACAGGACAGAGAGGCCCAGGCTTGAGTGAGCTGCAGGTTCAGTTTTTCTTAAACAGTTAAGGGACGTGGCCCCAGTCTTTCACTTGAGAATACTCAATTCCATACAGCATCAAGTCAGGCAGGAATTCAAATGCAAATCTGAGTCTGAGGTTTCAAGAAGACCCAATGATGTTTGGTTTTATAATTTCAAATTCAGGGCATTTGCAGTGACACAGTTAATCAATAATTTCTATTGTAGCTTTACCTGCTGTTTCACTATCTTGTGTTTCTACTTACAGATCTCTAGCCTGCCTGTATGTTAAGAAGCATTCGAAATGTCACCTTGGTACTCCTGATACAGCAAAGTATGTCCGTAGCAAATGATCTTGTAACTATACTTTTTAATGGCAACGAAATATACATTCATCAGAATAACAATCATACATTAAAAATTACCCACCAGTACTTTAACTTGTGTGGATGGTGCTGGTGACAGAAAGTAACAGGGCGTACATTTTATGAAGCAGCACACACCCGAGTGTAGGTGGCATCTTCTGGTTCTAGAACCAGCAAGTGTTCCCTGTCTGCAGGGTGAAACTTAAACAATTTTTCTTACTATTGTTTATTCCAGGCTGACCCCTGGTTTTAACTCAGATACACACCTTATTGAATGACTTTTTACTGCTTAAAAATGTTGGATTAAACTGATGTTTTCACGTGATAGGTCCATGTTATTTATACATTGCAGCCTGTACTAATAGCTGAAAAAGAACTAAGATTACAAACACTGATCTAGTCATATTGTTGTTCTGCTTAATGCAATAGGGTTTTGAGAAAACTAAGGTGGGAAAATTTCAGGAGCATCCAGCTTTGAGATTGAGTAGACTAGCAGGATTTTATTGATTTTTAATTTTAAATGGCTGGAACCAGTTCAAGTAAGTTAGCACACCCACAATTCAAATGCACTGGCAGGCAAAAGGTTTAAAATAATTCTAGTTTTCCTTTGCTGGGTAAGGGCAAGGTTCAGGTTCATATACCTCCAGCTGCAGCTGCTTCTTCCAAGATGCTGTGCTGACTCAGTGAAACACACATAACTTTTCAATAACCCTAACTGACTCCTTCTGAAATGTAATATATGATGTACAAACGTCAATGGAAACCCAAGACCTGCATAGCTAAGCCAGGGAAGTTGTTTTTCTTCTTTCTGAAGTCTTTACCTGTGACTTAGGTGCTAAGCCGGGGCTCTGTGCCGCCTGCCTGCACGCACAGACCTGCCCAGTGACTGCTCCAGGGGAGCCAAGCAGGGGCTGCCACTTCAGTGTGTGCCAGCGTGCTACGTCAAGAGCTGTCATGTTTGTTATTTTTAGAACTTGCCTACATGGATGATATTAATGATTAATACCTGCTGGCCTTAACATGAATTAGGTAAATATACAGTCAACACTTGTGTGAATGGCTTGGTTCAGAATTAAGATGGGCTTGCTTCATTATGTAGCCATTTCTCTAAGTTAAAATTTCAGGGTTTATTCTGAATTGAGAGGTCCATGAGGACTTCAGTGACTTTTAATTAATATCCTCTAGTTTCACATCTTCAGCTAATTCAGTCTAATGTTACTCAGTATCCCTCTGAAGACAAATCTTATATTTGCCTTTTGAAATTCATAGACAACACAGAGGAATTTGCACAAAAAATGTGTGGTAATTGTTACCAAGTCTGAGTGGAAAATTAAATGATTCACTGCTGATTTTCACTATGCATCCCTATCCAAAAGCATTGAAAATATTGATTTGAAACTGGAAGTATGATTTGGCAGCACTTTCATAGCAGCAAGGCCAAGAACAGACTTCTGAAGAAAAACAACTTCCTTGGGCTTAGATATGCAGACCTCGGGTTTCTATTGATGTTCGTAGATTATGTATAACTTTTCAGAGCAACACAGTTATGTGTATTTATTAGTCATTGAATTGTAAGTCTACACTATAGGTTTTTGCCTAGATTTAACCTTATTAAACTTCGAAGATTTTTACCTATTTAATATTTACATTTACACTAGAGGAGTGCCTTAGATCTATAGCTCTGTTTGACTTGGACTATCTCAAATGTCATTAAAGATTTCAAAGTGCCAACCTTCCTTTTCATTTGAATTCAATTTCACTAAAAAAACTCCCACACTAAATTACACAAAAGAAGAAAAAACATTTTAAAGAAATTTCTTACAGTTTTTTCCTTGGCTGACAGATTAACAAGGAGCAGATGTTAGTTTGTTATTTAGGGCATTGTATGATGCTCAAATACCACACTGCTAGGTGCATCATTTTTCATGACTATGTAAGGAGGGTTTGATTATTTAAGTACATTTTTTTTTTATTCTTACCATAATATCCATCTACCAGTAAATAAACTTGAACCTGAGCCTAGCTGCAGGAAGCAATTCTGTTCTGAACTGTTTCTGACAATTTATGTACCTTCATTTCTAAAACAAGGCTCTTTAAACTCCTCAGGCAACTTCACCTACCTTTACAGAGTATAATCAGCTGACTCTTTAAGTGTGTCTGAAATAATCTGAAAAGGACTGAGAACAGAAAGAGCTCTCAGTTTCTCTTGCCCCATCATGACTATAGTTTCTTTAAACCTTTTTCTCATTAAGAGCTCATACCTGCTATAAGTTGGTTCTACTATATGCCTGTCATGGAGTACTCAACAGTTTTGGGCTAAGCTATAGCAACATTTATGAGATTCACTGTTGCCACACTGATTAGTTGAAGGTACAGCCTCATAGGCCTGTGCAGATGGACATGAGTCTGTTTTTCTGGTGGTGCAAGCTGAGCAGCTGTCAGTCAGCCATAGTGCAGTAGCTGCTCATAAGCATCCCATCACGCCCAGGGCTAGTCACTGCTGCTGCTTTCTAAGGCTGAGCAAGAGATCATCCATGCCCATTAACGCAGACAGACTTGAGATTTGTCAAATGTTGCCTTACCACTACTAGCTAGAAGTTGATTCAAAATGTTTCAGGGAACTCTTGGCTTGCCTTGATCAGAGAGAAAAAAATTCACGAAAAAGATAGTTACAAAAATTATCTGTTGAACATGATCAGTTTTAATATATCTACTAACCTGAATTACTTCTGAAAAGAAAGAGTTTTGAAGATGTCAAAGCACTAATTTCAACTTTTCCAAACACTAAATTTTCCCATTTTCAAATCAAATGATGCTTTATTTTTTTTAACCTTGAAATAGAACAATTTGCTTGGAACAAAGGCAGCCAACTTTACACAGACCTTCATGACTGTGAATAAACCAAAGTATACCTCTCCACTCACTCTATCATGTTTTAAGATGTTTTTTTTGAGTCCGGTTTTGTTGGACCACCAAAGCACCTTTGCATCCGATCAAAGTTGTTTGGTATTTCTTGTATTTCTTGCAATAACAGCAAACAAAATTGATGAAAATATTCCCCATTCTTTCAAGATAGGTGAGTTCAAAGGAGTGCTGTAGCATGCAGCCATCAGTCACTAATTCTAAACTAAACTGAAATGTGACTGTTCTCAGAGAACAGCTTTAAATACCCCTTTTCCAAGTGTGGCCTGTAATATTGCTGAAAGGTGTACAAGTATTTTTTTAAAAAAGGCTCTTTATTTTCTGATTCTTATTTGCTCCAGTTCCTTCGTTTGCTTTACTTTCTAAAAACACGATATCCAACAGTGATAATCACTTGGATTAGAAAATTGCCAGATGTTATTAAATGAGATTTACCAAGTTCCAGGGCTCGCTTGCTTTTTTCCATTCCTGGCTTTTCCTCTTGTGTAATAGCAAACAGATATGGCTCTTAATTTCATATGGCTCAGTTGTCAATGGCATCAGTTGACTCAGCACATTTTATACTTTAATCAAGTATTCATAAGCCAGTCCCTTCACTGTAATCATGAGCAATATTTTCCATGAGAGAAAATCCCTCCTGTTCTCTGGGGCTGCTACTGATGAGGATGTGGTTTTTGCTGGAAGGACGCAGGTAAGGTACTGATGGCCAGTGCCATCGTGATGCGTCCAGCCTGGCTTTGAAGACTCTGGAAAGCCCAGTGCTTCTCATGACACTGACAAGCTTGTTTGCTGGCTTCCCAGCTGAAGGCTTGACTGTCAAGAGTGCTGAATACATTGGCAAGGAAAAGACACCTTATGCAACAGCCTAATGTCTTGCAGGCTTAAGCCCTTAGTGGATGTGAGAGTCACTTTGCTGTAGTAATTTCCAGTACCTTGTGCAGGATACGAATTTTAGTGGGATTTAGCAACATAGTGTGAAGATTCATATTCTGGAGCAGTAAATATTAATGTGAAAAAAAAGAAGGCATAAATCTGTAGACAAATTTGGTAGGCCATCTAACATTGCAAACATTTGCTGAGGACTGAGGGTAAAAATGCTGAAATGGTGTAAGAGAACCTGTGGAAATCTGCTCGGAGGTCCAGTAGTATCAACCAGTTCTCAGCAAAACATCACACCCATCAGTACAACAGTATCAAATCTAATTTGACAGCCTGTGGAACCATACGCCTTGTATGGAAGCATTTTCTGCCTCTGAAACTCGAACCAGTTTTTTCCCTATTTTTGTGGGGGATTGGAATAAACCACTCTATGCATTTGAACTCTTCTGTACTTAAATCTCCATTCTTTGTGAATGTCCCTGTTTACATCAGTTCATGGGGTTTTATGGCTCTCATTCAGCTCCTATTTACTCTCCATGTTGCATTGCAAAGTCTCTGGATATTAATTTCCTACCAGACAGTATCAAATGCCTAGACTGTGATCTAGGTCAGTGCGTGTGCATGCGTTTTAGTTCTGCCTCCCAGTGATATCAAATGTACTTTTCTTCTTCTCCGGTTGCAGTTCATCTGATCCCTTCTTTCCTTTTCCTGGTGTTATCTAATTGCACTTCAGACTAGGATTTGAATTTTTTGCCTATTATGTAAGTCCGAGGTGGATGGGGAGCTCTTGGAATCATCTCCCCTGCACCCTTGAGGGCAACTGTCAGGAAGCCTATTTAAATTACAATTAGGGAGATTACAGAATGAAAAGCTCCATTGTTTAAACTGTACACAGTCATCTACTTAAGTAGAAAGTGGTAAATGAGAGGCAGGCTGATTAATGCCCGGACTGAGATATATCACTACTCTCTGTCTGGCTTTGTCATTTAATTTGTCACATCCCATGGGAAAAGCAGTACAGCAAAAGAATCAGTTTGTTAGATCACCCCAAGCTATTTTTTCCTCTCCAGAGCCCTGAGACACATTACTTTGTTGATTAATAATCACATTTTATTTTAAAAAGGAAAGTGAAGGGCAACTCACTGCAGAGTCATCATTTGCTGCTTTCTCTACAAACTGGGAAGCTGCTCGCTAAGAAGCAGGTCCAATAACAGAGCGCACAGTTTCCACCCAGGCCCGGATAAACATGGATACACATGGCCTGGATTCATGGAGAGTTCAGCCATTCAAGTGTGCCAGGAGAAAGGTTGCCTACATGTGAGGGAGAGGAAAGGATGAATCAGCCACAGCTCAGGGTGGAAGGGTGCAGGGAACGATGATGTTCCTTAAAGGAGCACCAGCACACTCTGGTCATGAGTATTGCAAGACAGGGAAATGCAACCCTGGCTGTGAAAGAACTCCTGTAATCTCTAGGAAAGTCTGTGCTGGATCTCTGGGGTTTGGCTTCTCCTCCCATCCTTTTGTTCCTTTGCTGTTTTATCACAAATTCTTTACCAAATCTTTGTGGCTGCCTGTAGGTGTGACTTTAATAAATATCATAAAGAAGAGCACAAGAAGTTATAGTGATGGTCTTAACTTCTTGCCTTTAATGATCTTCCTGGTATCTCAGCAATTGTTGGAACTATAAGGGCTGGATTAGAGGACTGACCTAATGTAGTTGTGGTTTTGTGGTTTTTGTTCTGTTTTGTTTAATTTGGAATGTGTAATAATCTTCTACCATCTCCATCTGCCCCTAGCTAGACGGATTTATGCCCATTGGGCATACTGGTCTGGTGTAAATGTCCATCACCCCACCAAGCTAAACATATAGCTGCCCTTCAACTAATATCTCCAGGTTTCCTTCCATAGGAACCAGTGCACAAGGAGGAGGACACAGATGTTCCAACGTGACAGACGCTGGGCATGTATCTCAGTCTGAGGGCTGAGATGTGTTTGTGGGTCTCCCAGATGCAGGTACGCTCCTGGTCCATGCTGAGAATTTGATCTGTTCTGTGCCACATCTCTGCTCAGGTTCATCATATTGTGGTGAATATCTCTGGGCTTTTGTTGTGATTTCTAATCAGTATTGTTATTTACACACACACGCTTTCCCACACCAAAGTATTTCATTGGCCAGAACAGCAGCTGGCAAAGATCAAATGTATGTAAGAGGAAGCATAGTAAATGTGTCTGTATTTGTTGTCATCAGTTTGCAGTGTTAACACGAAGCAAATAAGGAAGACTTACGATCTTAAGTGCGAATGATATGTCTCTAGGCCACACCAGCAAGTCAGCAAAGGCAAGATTCTTAAAAAAATATGTCATCAAGTGACTGTATTCCGGTACCAATCCCAAAATGACTTGAGGAATTTGGCATCCTCTAAGTATGGTTTTAAATAGTCCTGCAGAACAAGTTGCATCTATGTAAGTGAAGGCGTGAAGAGCAGCAGAAAACTCAGGCACACCAAGCAATGCCAACAGTGAGTGTTAATGAGCACACAGACAACTTCTTGTTCCAGTCAGTGAGAAAGCTCTTGCCAACTCCAGTGGTGCAGGGGAAAGTCTGTAAAACCCACATCTCACATTCATAGATAAAGAAGCTTTTGCTGTGCCTTCACTGTCTGATTAGTTTGAAAAGTAGCACAAAAAAATCTAAAGAGGCACCACTTAAAGTTTTCCTCTCTTCCTTCCTCCCAGGTTGTCTTTGATAACAGCTGTTAGTCTCATGGGATTCTTTACTCTGTGAATAAATAAATAACTGATGTGTTGGAATCAGGTAAGAGCTCCTGGATCAATTGTAAGCAGTGATGGCACTTGTTTCTACAGGAGATGAGACAATAGATTCATTGTCCAAGCTGGTGTATAAACACCCTCTCTCTGTGTATTATGTCAAAGAGGAAAACAAAAGAAAATGGGGTTTATTGTGTATGTGCAAGTCTAATCTTTCCAGGCTACCAAGTTAAAAATGCTTTTCATCTAGGTCAAATAAAAACAACATGAACAATGCAACACCAAATCCTATCCAAATAGTCTGAGGCTGTTCACTCATGCCTTTTCTTCTCTATTCTCTATTTTACTTCAGCAAAGCTAATTGTCAGTAAACCTAGGCAATGTTTATTTTAAGTCCTGCTTTGAGTTTAAACATCACATCCCACATCTATTAGTCAAAGCCTCAAAGCAGTTTGCAGGGTACTATGAGCACCTGAGCCCAACACAAGAGCCAGGGAATGAATGCTCTGATGCGGATGGACTGCAAAGGCAGGTGAATCAAAAATAGCCCAGGTAAAACAAAGATATCTCAGTGAACTTTTTCTTCCTTCCAGTTTTCTGATGCAATAATAATTTTACATCTTTCAGTAGTCTCAGCTGAAATATCACAGCATTACAAAGCTTAACTGCAGCATAAGAATAACGGCTGCAGCAGCAGAACACAATGGATGACTGGGTACAACACAAAGTCCCATTCAGTAGTCATCCTTAGCTATTCAGTCAAAAGTGTCATGCTGTTCAGAGCAGCAAAGAAAACTTTGTGTGGCATGAAATTAATAACTTTCCTATTCCTAATCTGAGCCACATATGGCACTTCAATAATCTCCTTTTGATTTGGCAGAAGGTGACCCTTGTTATTTGTTATATAATATTGCATATCATCCTAATATTTTATCCTGGCAGCCAGGACCATTAGATGAGCTGATTTGCTGTGCCCAGTCCTTCTGGGCCTGTGAGACAGATATGCCAAAACATTCACAGATCTGTCAGAGAGACCATATGTCTCAGGAAGCTGCAGTATTCCTGGGTCAGCTCTGGGTGAGAGAGATCTGCTTTTTCAGGGATGAGCTCCTCTGCAAGACAGTGTTGGCCTGGGACCTGGCAACAGAGTCTTCGTCAGCCCAGGTGGGCTCAACTGCAGTGTGGCATGGCAGTGCCATGGGGAAGGCTGGCACAGCCCCAGTCATGAGCCCCACTTGATCACTCAGGAGCCCTGAAGTGGTTCTCTCGTCTTTCAGACCTCTGGGTAACACAGGAAAGGGAAATGCTTTTGTTCTTCCATTCCTGAGTCAAAGGAGATGTGATTGCTCAAAGGTGCATCTCCCAGGAAAGCAGCTACTGTTTCTTTTCCTAGCTTTTTCCAGTGGCCAATTTGCTTTTGATGTTGAGTTACTAAGAATACTTTCTGAGGAGAAACAGAAAGCCCTGACCACTCAAATTAGCCATTTTTTAAATGTCATTCCAGCTAAGATGCTGTGTGAGGCACTGATCATTTAAATCAGTATTTAATGGATTACTTTGTTCTGAACCACAGAAGAACCTATCTCGAAAATCACTATCTTCAGTGGGGATTTAAGCTAGGAGAAGGTTTTATGATTCTAGCGTTTCACAAGTTAATCTACTGCCAAATGTGACCAGTTCTTTTAAACCTTACATTGATTTCTCATCTTATTTCCTCCCAGAAATGATGATTAAAATGAACTTACAGGGAACTGGACTACTTGATGGATACCTTGTCACTCTAGAATATATAGTCCTGAATAATTTGAAAAGAAAGCATACATCTTCCTGTAGCAATTGCATGGAGTGAAAGTAAAACTACTTAGTATAAGAGACTCTTATGAGGTTAACATTTGTTGGTTAATGATTCAAAACTTTGTGTGCATGATATTCTTTTAAGATACGAAATGAAATCTAGCTCAATCTATGTGAAAGGTGGACCTAATGTTTCCTGCTTCCAAAGCTGCAAGCAACATCTTGTTATATTCCTATGAGGAGAAAACTATTATTTTCTAGTTATGTACTCTGAAATTTGTTTGAATTTTTACCAAGCTTCCCCTCATTCTGCGGAGACTAGATGCCTCATCCACTTGAGGAATAAGTCTTAGAGTCCTCCTTGGAGACTGGGAAATGACTCAGTGCTTTAAAAACAAAACAGCAAACACAAGATGAACTAACAAATGTGAAACCCCATCCCACTGCAATTTCATCACCTATAAAACTGCAGCTGTTTCAGTTTGTGAAACCAAGCAATTTCTCCTGCACCTGTCAAACCTGCCTGGCATTTCAATAAATTGTTCCATGTGTTGGCTTTGCTCAGATTTTAACATAGCTTGAGAAATACGGTCTTAAAAAGGGCTAAGTATAGGCAAAATGTAGAGTTAAGCGGAGTAAAGCCACATTTTCAAGCTGTCAGTCAAAACCTGTCATTCATATGTATAAATGAAATAAAAGTTCCTCAGTGAATAATGTAGTAACAGATGCAAACCAGACACACTCAATGACACAAGAGAGGCTTTCTTTCTGCTGTTTACATTATTTCCCTTCTTAGCTTAGTACTTTCCCAGGGCCATGCTCACACACACAAGCAGCATATTGCCCAGCACTTTTGATTTCTTGTGGTCTTCAGTTTATTACAAGATGATAGCAATAAAGATCTTTGTTTTAGAAACACAAGCTGAAGTGTAAGTCACCAATATTGACTTATCAGCTTGAGGGCTGCAGTCTCCCACATTGTGAAGGTTGTTGGTTTTGGGAAGCTTGTAACTGAAGCAGATTGTTTTGAGTCTGTTATTCCACATACTTGGTCGTGTGTGGGTTTTGCCTAATTCTTAAAAAAAAAAAAAAAAAAAGAAAAAGAAAAAGAAAAATTCTGAAGTCATTTCGGGTAAAAACCACTGGAAGCCAACACATTTTCCTCTGAGCAAGCCAACATTTCTTGAGGGTTTGAGGCTAATCCAGTTAAACAATAACTATGACATCAGAGAAAAGTATCTACTGTTGAAAATGCCTTGCAGGTAGGAGTAGCTACATGGTTTCAGTTTGGCATGTAAATCGTCCTACAGGGCTCACACTAAACCATGTAAATTGCTGTCTCAAAGAATAAGTGGAATACAGAGATACCACTTCGTTTGAAGATTTACCTTCATTTAGTTAAAACAGAAATTGAAGAAGGGAAGCAGAAGGAGGAAATGCCTGAGACAGAGAAGTTAGCCAGGTTTTTAAAAGGACTCAATAGTTTTCTAGAAATGTGACCATGAAGTAAGAGAAATCAGACCGCAGCCTAACTTTGTGGACTTGGCCAATTACTCCTTTGCTAGAGACAGTATTTTCAAAAGCAGCACATGCACCAGACTCTTGGCTCCTTGCAGTCCTGTGACTCATTCCACTTACTGGCAGTTTGGAGAGCCTGATTGTGGCACCCCTGCCTTCAACTAGCCTTCTAGGGCAAGGGAACTAATATTTAAGTAGCACATCTACACCAGAGAAACCCATCATGGCTGTCTGTCTCCCATATTAACGCACAGATATACAAAGATATTTGGGTGCAGAAGATGCTGGGATTTTTCAAAGGTCACACAAGTTCCTCAAAGAGCTTTATAAAGCACAGTGGTAGGCTGGGATCCTCTAGCAGCTTGTAATGGAGAAGCAATCTCTCCCCTCATCTCTGTACAGGCCTATTCAGCGCAGTGGCTAATAAATAGGAAAGGTCCAGATGGGTTAGGCTTTTGAGAGAAAAAAGGGAGAAGTATTACAAAGAGAAGAAATTTGGTCAATAGGAAAATATTTATTTATATATTTAACTTTTGGAAGATGGCCCGCATGCTTGGAACTATACAGAAAGAGAACTTCATCAGGCTTTTCTTATATCTAATTACAGCTCTTTCAGGCTTACTATATACTGAATAACTGGTGAATGGAATGAACAATCTCAGGGTAGGTCTGACCTTCTTTTCTTTCAGCGTTTCTTAATTAATCTTAAATAGGGAAGGCAAGAATTGATTTAGTTCAGGCAAGATATCCCAGAGCAGTCACCTTTGCTCCCTCAACACTGTATTCAGAAGCAAAGCACAAAAGAAGAGCCATAAACAGTACAGAAACTTTTGAATCTGAAATGAGACCTGTTCCTCTCACAGAAGGGCTGGTAGAAGGTGTACTCACGGAAACGGCAGGCTTGGGTAAACTGGGCACTAATGGACACTTCTGGCAACATGAATCAAATCTTACAATCTCCTTATCAAAAACATAGGTCCCCCGTTTCCTCGTTTCCTCCAAGAGCACTGTAACTCCTGACATTATGCATTGGAGAGACACTGTCAAACTGAAACTCAGGAACTGAAAGACAGGTGTCAGGACCAGGGTAATGAATGGAGTAAGATCTCTTCCAAGGACTACATTGCTTCTTGACTTTCCACGTCTGCAAGAGTCTTGATGGTGCCAATGCCTTGAGCTAACAGACTGTTTTGTTTGACTTGCTGCATGAAATATAATACCTGAAAAAACCATTACAAAAAGTAATTTTAAGAGAGGCTTATGCATCTCTTTTTCTTTTAGTCAGGCAGTGATGTGCCACAGAACTTGTCTGTCCACAGCATGTTGTGTGAGAATATAGGCTTGTTCAAATAAAAATAGAGACACAGTATAGAAATGCTTATGGTGTGGCATCAAAACTCACCCTGTTTCATGAGGCAGGAAGATAAGTGACAAGATAAGTAGTTTAGTGTGGGGTGTCCCTGCTTATGGCAGGGGAATTGGAACTAGATGATCTTAAGGTCCTTTCTAACCCTAACTATTCTATGATTCTATGATTCTATAATATAAAAATGTATGCCCAGATACATGTACATATATATATACATAAGCTGTATGCTAATATGCATTAACATATATGGTTAGATCTAGATCTTGGGCCTCTTTGAAAAATTCAGTGAGCTGGGGGTTCTTTTGCCTGGAAATATTTTGGGAAGTGTGAAAATCCTCAAGACTAATTGGGGAAATTCAGTAGGAAAGCACTGAGGATGCTACTGAGTTGCTTTGATGAGACTCAAAAGACAGGTCTACACCAAATCTAGCAGACCTGTTCCTAGACTTCTCATATACTTTGACTGAACTATAGATCAATCAGTGCATGAGGATTTATAACGGGGTCTTTCCTTTTTTTGAAATGACACATGCACAAATTCTACTTTCACTGCATGATTGCTCTAAAGGGAAGAAAACTCTTGGACAATGCTGGATGCAGGAGCAGATACTTCACGTTGTCTACACATATTTAGGTGAGTGCTGGCCAGAGATGCTGCACCTAAATCAACCCAATGCAGACAAGGATTTAGTTGCAGTGATAACAGGCAGAGGAGACATTCAGGTATTGCCCTGGTGCCAGGAGAGCAGGAGGGTCTTTTCCGCTCTAGCACACAGAGATCTGTTCTGAAAAATCCATTTGTTTGATGAACCTGTTTGTTTCATTTGAAGCACAGCCAGGAAGAATGAACCAGAACAGGAATTATGAACAGACAATGACAGAAAAGCGACTGTGGAAATGTGAGATATAGATGCATCAAAAGCCCTGGGTTTAGAAAGGCAATGGAAATATTGGCATTGTTTAGTTCTTTGAAAATGCCAAGCCTTGAAAGCAATACAGACAATGCTGGCCCAACAACATGCTCACTGTGTCTTACTCAATGTGGAAGGGACTAGTTGCTCACAAGTCAGATCTTGTGAGTCTGATGGTCAGTAAACACCTCTGGTTGAAGGCTGCATCTTTAGGATGCACAGCCACAGAGTTGTTGAGCACTGAGTAGAATTTATGTTCATCTATTTTTTGGGAGTTCAAGATCAGCCCTGACTAATAGTCCTAAATAAAAAGTTCTGGTTTTCTAGATAAACAGGAGATCAGGTTCAAGTCAGTAATATCACTGTAGAAAGGGACAGAGTGTCCATGGTGCAAGAAAGATGATAACACAGAGCCAGGGCGCAAACTGAACGCACAGCCTGGGGGCACAGTGAACAGTGCTTTTCTTCACACCTCCTGTCTGTCAGAATAAGAAGAAAGGGTCATGCTAAAGATTGCTTTGGTTTTGGGCCCTAAGGCTGAATATGAGCTGAAGTACTTGAGCAAATCTCTGAAGGTACTTCTAGCAGAGAGATTAGATAATGTCTATTGCGTCCTCTGCTCCATGTGTGCTCTGAACTAGATGATGCTTTAGAATAATTAGTTCTGTATCTCAGATGAGTTTGCTCACCAAAGACAGTTCAGACCAAGATAATGGTACCTGGGTATTTTAGGCACACAAATAGACATACCTTGCTTCTTTCCCACTTGCTGTACAATAGGGTGAGATCCTGGTTATGTGGACAGACAGCAAGTTTGGTGTAACATATAATAGAATGAAGGATTATGAGTTTAAAAAACCAGGAAAACATTTCAGCATTTCTTAATCACAGCATATGGGTTATAATCCTAAGCATCTTATCAAAAGGTAAATATCCTGAGAATCTGATATATTTTTATTGAATTCACTGACCTTTTTTCCAATAGGACATCAGACCTCTACTGAATGAACACCTGTCGTTGCATATCATGGAGATACCACTTTATTTGGGGGACAGATACGACATTTTGTGCACTGCACTCTGAATTACCTTTTGTTTATTATTGAAACAGTCTACATAGCCTTTAATTTAAAGGATTCTTATAGGCGAACAATAGAAGGCAATTTTACAAGAGTTCAAACAAGAAATGAATAATGGTTTGTAATCATTAGCTGCAGGTTGTAAGTTCCAATACCGGGCATTCTCCCAGCTACACAGTTTCGGCAGCAGCAGAGCTGTTAACTTTATTATAGGTTTTTATATCACAGGCTGTCCTCCTCCAACATTACTTTCCATTATCGTCTCTTTGAATTCCTTTTCTTATAGGTTTTCTTTGCATCACAGCCTAGCAGTTAGACAGAAAGGTTTTACATAGAGGATTCCCACAGTGATTATGTTGCCACAGCATACAGGGCTACTCCAGCACTCCAACCAGAAGAGCTGGTGTTAACAATGGCTGTTCTTGTAAGGAGCACTGCTTTAAGATGACCTTTTAGGAATGAGGGGTCCAAAATTTTACACGAATCAGAGTGTGTCAAACAACGACAATGTGCTTCAAAATGATGTTAATTTTAAAGAAAGAAATAAATTATAATAATCAAATTCCAGCCTATTTATAGTTAAGCTGTTAAAATTTAACAGTCTTTCATTACATAAATGTTGGTTTCTTCTACCAAAACAAGAGATAGTGAAAGAACTACATCTTTTTTCACTAATCTGTTATTACATAAAATGGAAAGAATTTCAAGCCATTTTAGTAGCTTTTTGGGTGATGGGGTTTTTTTTGCAATACATCTACAAATTTTACTGCTGCATTTGGTGCAATAACTTTTTTTTTACTGATTTCTGTTATACATTTGAAGACCTTTAACTGCCCCAGTAAAATGCATATGTAGGAACTGACTGAAGCAAGACAGTCCAGCAAATATCTTATAAAAACAGAGCAGGAAATAAAATAGAAGATATCTTTCCCATCTGTAGTTGCAAAAATCCTAACTCTCACCCAATTAGCCATATAAAAAGTTATTTTGATAGCAACAATAGCCAGTTATTTTCACTATATTATTTGTGTTCATGAAGCTTCAACTGAGATTTGAATGTAGCTTTTTTAGGTGGTGTAGAAACTCGTCCTCTTTTGCTCTACTCCAAACAGCTTGCAGTCGAGACACTTGGCTGAAGGAATTTGTTAGGATAGCTGAGGTGGCTTCCCAGGGTCAAAGACTACACCAGAGTCAGAGTTGTAATGAGAAGTCTGCTTTCCTGAGTACTCAGTGTTAGTGCAAGATAGCCCCTTAAAAATGCCATCTGAAAAAGTCCCAGCCCACTGGGATGCTGGAAGAGTTCTGCTGTGGGCAGGTAAGAGCGGAGCCTTTCCACATTGTGGACCCTAAGTTCCAGTCCCGTATCACATCTATATGCAGCTGGCAGTGGGGCAGGATATGTTCCACCTCTTTATAGATTAGACTTCAAATGTTTTGAAGAAAGCCCTGGTGTATTCTACTTAACTGGCAGGCACTTTAACCGTGTGTAGTCCACTGGATAAGGAAGAGCTGGAAAGTGACTTTTTAGAAGGGCATGTAGGGATAGGATAATGGCTTTAAACTGGAAGAGGGTAGATTTAGATTAGGCATAAGGAAGAAATCCTTCACCGTGAGGGTGGTGAGACACAAACAGGTTGCCCAGAGAAACTGCGTCTGCCCCACCTCTGGCAGTGTTCAAAGCCAGGTTGGATGGGGCTTTGAGCAGCCTGGTCTAGTGGAAGATGTCCCTGCCTATGAGACACCTAGATGATCTTTAAAGTCTCTTCCAATCCAAACCATTCTGTGATTCTATGATATGTGGCCCTGAAAAACACAATTAAGAAGATTGTTGGCGTCTGAACAAGTGGACCTTTGGCTATTGACCTGCCTCATCTGACCACATGCATATTTGGTTCCTCCTTCATTGGTGCTGGGAAATGAATAGTTTGACACTGCTGGCGGTG
Source organism: Loriculus beryllinus (assembly GCA_039877255.1). Lineage (NCBI taxonomy): Eukaryota > Metazoa > Chordata > Aves > Psittaciformes > Psittacidae > Loriculus > Loriculus beryllinus. Next base: position 60,064 of record JBCJKH010053499.1, read on the forward strand.
CACATCAAATAAATGTCTTCACATATCTACAGTAAAAAGAAGCAGCCCTCACCCTGGGCACAGCTCACTGTCTGTGCTTCTGATGTTATACAGAAGTACACGTTTGAAGTGGTGGTGTGAGTTGCCTGTGAGTGACACAAAAGCAGTGAAATAAGCACTGGGTTATAGAGCGCAGCAGGCTCCAAGCTCGGGATTTCACCTCTTCAGCTTTTCCCAATGCATCACAGTATGGGAACAGTCTTTGGCCATGCTGGAAGACACTGATAATACAGACATACCCCTTGGCACTCCTGTTTTTGTAAGGCAGGCAGAACCTCTGTTTTACATGCTTTTTTCTTCAGCAATTTCTTAATGATCTGAGTAGACTAGAAATAACATCTTTTCAAGATTAATGCAGTCTCTAGCATCTTCTGGTGCCACTGCCACATGTTAAGACTGTGTCAGACACTTCTTCTGACCATTAAAGAAATATATGTATTTTTCTGTGCCTGTGTCATTAAGCTGCTTTAAAGTCCTGAGTAACTTGCAGCCACAGCACACATTAGCGGATATTGGCTTCTGCAGTTCCAGGAAAAGGAAATATCTTTTTGCTTTTAGTGAGGCAAAGTTAAAATGAGAGTCAGGAAAGAAAAGTAATTTTTGTCTTTTATAATAATTTGTTGAACTGAGTTACCTCTTCTCTCTTTGTCCACTTATCTACGAAACAGGAGTGATTTTCTACCTCATCAGGATATTTGAGACTTAGTTAATTGCTTGTAAGCTGATTTGCTAATCTGTCAGTGCAGAGTCTTCAATAAACAGTAAAATTTATTGCTTTCAGAGCTATTCAATTTTTTCTTTCTCTCAACATTTAATCATCTTGCTGTAAAAGTAACAGTTGTAAATAACAACCACCAGCAATTATTTTGTGATAACCTACTATTTAGAAAAAAACCCTCTTCCTTATTGATTTGATTTTGCAAGCCTCTCTTGTGGTTTTATATCTTGCTTGTTTTTCCATTACTTTAGCATCTCCCTTTACATGTTTTTTCTTCAGAGACAGTTGCTGTCCTTCCAATTTCTCCCTTTCTACATCAGCCAATTTGTTAAAAGGATATAAGCTTTCCCCTTGCTTTCATTTCTCTGATTCCTTTCTCCAGAGGCACAACCCTTGACCTCCTCTGAGCTTGTAACCCTCATCAAAACCTTGTCTTTAATTAGCAGATAGGGTAACATATACACTGAGTTGCTCCGAATTCTTAGTTCTTTACAGCCCCTGCAGATCATATTTATCACTCTTCCCATTTGGCGGAGGAACCACATTGAGTTTTCAGCAGACACAGCTGTCTGCTTTCTCAGTATCTCAGTTTGCATTACCTCTTCCCACGCAGCCAAGGGTATCCAAAACTCTTTGCGCTGTTCTTCTTACTGGCGGTTTCTTGCATCACAATGTTTTTCAGACAATTTGGATGTTCAGACTGAGGGTAAATGATACTGAGGTTGCTGAGCTGAGTTATGATAGCAATGGTGACGTTGTGTTTGGGGTAGGATTACTCTAAGAATTTAACTCCAGACTTTGTGGCCTTTAGAACAGTGTTAATATGCACTTGGCAGAAGACTCAGAGATCTCATGGCTGGCCCTTCCCCAAACAGAAGGCATCTTCAACTCTGAATGCCTATAATGAAGCACTAAACTAAAGCACTATTCAGACTCAAGCAATATCTAATCTGATCTCGGAAGGAATGAGCTAGAGCAGGCTCTCAAAGGAACCTTCTTCCCGCTGCTATTACATTAGTAATGGTGGATAATCAGGATTTGAAAGTGGTAGAACAGCTGTGAATAGGTCTGGTAAAACCCAGCCAGATTCTGAAATTAAAAAAGAGAGGGAAAAATAAAAATGTTTCTCAGAAGGATTGGGCTGAGATAAAAAGCAAATCTTAAAATTAATTCTGTGGTCTATGTTCTCAAGGAGGAGAGCAATGTACAGCACGGGAGAAAAAGCTTTCTGGGAAGATGTGTACAGAAACTAAACTTGCCACATCTGAAGAGAGAGCAAATTTTAAAGAGTTGAGCAGAAAAGGAGATACCATACGAAACACATTACCAGGATGCCAAACTTGCCTGATGTTTTCTTTTGATGAGGTAAATGTGGATAATCTAATTCATATGGTCTTTGGTAACTCAGTAAGACAGTGATAACACAAGGGAATTAACTAGTTAAAATGGAAAACAAGAGTACTCTTGCAAATATAATCATGAGAAAGAAAATAGTTAAAACTATATTGACAAGAGGAAGGTCAGTACTGGAATTGCGTTGGATACAGAACTGAGGTTTGTGGTCATAGAATTTGTCAGTGACACACAGGAGACCTGTTCAGCAAAAGAGAACCAGAGTGGGAAGAGAGGAGTGAGATGGAGATTGAAAGTATGAAGTGGAATCTATGAGAAAGAACAGCAAAAGAGGAATATACATATGCTTTGGTAACCCCAAAGAGATCTCCAGGCCAGCAAATGTGACAGCTGTCTTTGTCTGCTAGGGTGACTGGGGAATGGAAAGTCTATCTTAAAAGAAGAGACTAAAAGAAGTTACTTTCAGGAAAGGGCAAGGTTGGGTGCTTACAGCCTTGACTGAAGCCAAGAAAAGCAATGAATACTCAGCACCTCTCCCCATAGAAGTGGGATGGGAAAGAAGTCTCTACTGCAGCAAAACTGTCTCACTTGCAGTCAGCCAGGATCCCTGTCTCAGGATACCAACTTTAAAATTTATGTACTTTTGTGACATTGGACCAAGCGTCTAAGAAAAGGAGCAGTAATCCCATATGAAGCTGGTATTTTTATGAGGTACAGTCAGCTTTGTCTCTCACTTATTTACCTCTAGGTAAGCCCCCAAGAACCCTAAGAAAAGGTAATTCATGCCATGAAATGGACTTCTAGACTTGCAAAAGTGGCAGACCAGAGAGTACACCCCTCTCCCCACTGCAGCACAATCTACCAGAGGGAACATAATCTATAGGTCAGCTGGAAGTATAGATTTCAAGGGCTATATGTGTCAGTAAATTATTATAAGCCTAAAAATAGTATTCAGGTAATGCAGTCCCTTCAGATGTTCATTGCCTTGAGTTCTAATGCAGGCTGAGCTGTCGTCTTCATGTGTGATGATGTTTAGAAGTTCACCTCTTCAGCTTGTACATAGAGAAAGCTACTGGTGTGTACTGCCATAAAATATCAACCTAGAATGGAAAAGGGCATGGGTTTTCACAAACTACATATTTGGAAATACTGCATAGAAACAAAGATAGGGATTTTCTCTTTTCTAGCACATTTGCTTTAGCTTGACCTAAATTGCTAATTAATGTAAATTTTATCAGTGAAAAGGGATTATGGATATTCTTTCCCTTATCAGGTTTCAGACTAGCAAATCCTTAATCCCTGCAATAAACTTCCTCTTTAAGACATGACCAGTTTCTTTTTTTTTTTTTTACCCTTTATGGAAGACAGCTATTTCTTTTCCCATTTATCAGCCATTTATCTTCTTCACATTCTGAATTAATTTGGATTTGGTCTTGGCCAAACCTAAGTGGATAATGAATTTCTGTGTTCACAGAGGTTAACCTATCATCAGCCGATGTTTAAGTGGCACAGGAAGTTCATCATTTGTCCTGTTTTAACCATGTTGATTGCACTGAGTTTCGCAACATGGTACGTTATTTCAAGATGAGGGAGGTCAAACATTCCAAAATGTTATCCAAAAGGCTTTATAAAGAAAGCAAATGCATCACCAGAAGGCAGTGCAAATATCATAAACCCCCACTTCCCCAAATCATCTGGCAGGAGTGGCAGTAGGTTGCAATGAAAGGCCCCTCTGCCCTGGGATATCCTATTGGCTGAACAGCAATAAAATATTTGCAGGTTTACCACATTCAGTGAACTTCTGAATTGATACAGCCCAGTTCTGTGGGTAATCCTGCACAGCTCTGAAGGATGACTTCTGCCAATTAACAGAGGGGTTAATTGAGTTCTGCCAATTAACAAAACCTTTTTAACTGCAGTTTAGGAAAGCCAAAATGCAGCTATTATATGAAAAAGTGACATCTCCCAGCCCTTAGTAGCCAAAACAAGTTAATGGGCTATTTATATTGGTATCCAGTATGCAACATCAGTGGACAGCGAAAGTGACGGTAACAAGAGTGAAGGTAATTATGTGTTATGAGACAATAATCTCTCTTTTAACCTCACAGCCTTGCCAGAAAGTCATCCTTTTATTCCATGACCTAAGATTATGTGAACAATGGTGTTTATAATTTATCTTCGTTGTAGTAACTTCAGATTCTCTTGTGCCTATATATGTCACATCTTTCCTTCTTGTTTTGGATTTGGGTTGTCATTAATTAAACCCCAATATTTAATTATTAAAATATCATCCTGATCCTAAGCATAATTAGTTTTTACACCTCTTACAATGAAAAAAAAAAAAAGATAGGTATTGTACATCATTTGCTTTTCTTTCAAACTCTATAGATTTTAAGTGGATGAAGTCCCTATCTGCTTGTTCCAGCCCTGCTGGCATTGAATGCTACAGGCTATTCTGCAAAACCAATAGTTTCTATTTTCCCTTTTATTTCAATTAAGTGTGCTGCCTTTGAATTTCAGCCTTTGCTTCCTATTCTCTGACCTCTGAACATGATTAGCCCATACCCTGAATCATCTGACACAGCAGGCAGCATCCCAGAGGGTCACTGCTTTGTCATCAGAGAATAATCCAGGCTTTAAAAAATTCTGGTTCTCAAATTGAAATCCATGTTTGAATGCACTTTCATCCTAACCTCAAAACACACAGAGCTCTACCAGTCCTTTCTGCACTCTTGGCCAGAGCAACAAAGAAGACTGCAATTTGATGAAAACATAATGCTCAATGGAAAATGAAAACAATGAAGATACGTCTGGTACTCTCTTCCAAAAAAATGAGTTGAAAAAATAGTAGCATTTCCCAAAACATGGGGAGTTCTACTCTAGATTGATATGGAGGTTTTGCAGTTAGTCTTGAAAAGCACCTGTGCTAGAAATGTGAGCTTTCTGAGGAGACAGACACAATAATTTTAAACTGGAAAGATCAGAGTCCAATCTCTTGTTTCGTCATAGACACTGCTGGTGATCTTTGAGAAACCTAAGCAGCACCCAGACAACAAATCTCCTTCTCTGGGTTTCAGTCACCTGTCAGTAATGTGGAAATATCAATACTTCATCCTGCAGTCAGGTCTGCTAGGCTCTGCAGGGCAAGACCTGCCTCTCACTGTGAATGTAGGTTGCATTCAGCGTGTTGCTGGTGTTGGTTATGGTAAGCTGGTGCTGGGGTGATGCTGTCAAACACAACATCACATGCTAAACTCATATCAAGAACCCTATCAGCTATGCTCCTCTATGTACAGGATTTTGATGGTTGTTCAGACAGTGTGACTGGAGCATTGGTGAGAAACCAAATCAACTCCCCTTGACCATCATCCCCCGTCCCCTATTAGTTAAATGCAGCAAATCAGCAGTCCAGCAAATGCAAGATATATTCCTAGGAACCAGCAACACACTATGAAAATGTAGGTTTTCTTGTTTGTACAAGGTTCAAGCACTGACGTAGGAACAATGTGGTTAATGTGTGAATACAGAGGATTTGCTGTCAGGAAGATAATGGGGTAAGAGAAATGTCAATGAATACATATATCTATTGACAGAAATGTATAGGGAGGGAATTTCCTTCCTTTATGTCTCAAAACTGGTTTTATTGATTTCATCTATCTTTAACACAGTAGCAAAAATGGAACATTTGATAAAATGATACCCCTTGGAAACTGAAGATTGCTATTTGTCCTGATCCCCTGTCCAGGACTATGTTGCTATGCCAGTTTCTTCAAAATATGACTGCAATTAACAATCTATTCTAATGACAAAGCCACTTATTATCAGTATAGCTCTGAAACAAAATCCCAGAAAACAAAACCCACAACCCTTTTTTTCTGCTTCTAGAACAAAATGATGTAGAGCCTTCCAGTAATAACTTGTCCTATCCATAAACAGAGGTAGGAGACAATTGCCAATAATTGACCTCATACAGGAACTGCAAGCTCTTGTTTCTTCTTTAAGAATACATTTATATGAAAAGCTTAGAGCAATTTTGAAAAACAGATAAAACTTTCTGATGAGCTGGATATCAAACTTACATGTGCCAAGAGCAATATACTTAAATGATGTCCCTGTCCATGGTTAGGAGGTTGTAACTAGATGATCTTAAGATCCTTTCCAACCCTAACTTTTCTATGATTCCGTGAGAAGCAGCTTTGGATGAGAACCGTTTTTATAGGCTGACTTTATGTGGCATTTGAGTTATTTATCTGAGGCTTCCACAAACCACCTTGGAAAAAACAAATGTCAACAAACACTGCATTTTTTTCCTCTGGGTGACCCTGCTAGTATTTTCCAGGTCTGCCATTAAATCTGGCATCTTGGTGCCCAAATAGGGTTGACCTTGGTTTTCAAATTAGTAGCTGGCGTAGGCTTCACTTTCTTTCCTGAAGGGTTAAGTGGACTGGCCATATTCTTGGCATAATGAAGAGAGAGAATGAATGGGGATGAATGAATGAACTAACAAGTGAATGGAGCAGTTTATCTGCTCATACTCCAGTCGGTTTAAAGAGAAGGTTGTCGTTTTAATCATTCAGGAAATCCTTTTCATAGGGGAGTCCCTATTACCAATCTTTTTCTGGTGCTTTGCTTCCCTTGTCTGGGTCTACCCAGATAAACGCAGAATACCTATCCAGCTGCCACATGGAAGTGACTTTGTTGCTCAAGTTAAATAAAGAGCCCACAGCACCATCACTAAGAAAGTCAAAGAAACAGAAAGTATTTAATTAAAGTGATGAGGTAGAGCATTACGTTTACATTTCCATAAGGATCTTTTCTAAACCCTGATATATCTGCTTAAATTAAAGAATATAAAAGAAAACCAAATCCAGGTGTACCTCAGTCTTACTCATTTCTCCCACATTAATTGTAATTACAGGCAAATTACAAGCTGTGAAATATTTTGCTGAGCTCACAAACACCTCTTTGTTCTCTTTTTTTTCTCCCCTCTGGGAGATGATGAATGGAAGTGGGTAATGCCGCACTTCAGGCAAGCGAATAAAAGGTGCGGAGGGAGTCATACCCCTAGGTGAATGTGGAGGAGGGAGTCAGAGACAAGCTGCAACAGCCCTGCACTCTGCTTTGGAGTGTATTATCTCAGTTTGAATAGCTGGATGTATTGCATCAAGCCGTGTGGTCAGCTGCAACTGAGATATACATTCCACAGCAAAGACTGCTGACGTAATGCCTTTTCGTCCCCCCATCCCTGTCCCCCCTCCCAGCTTCCCTTCCCCTACGGTGCTATTGCCCTCGGTGTTTGGTAGAAATACCCATGCCACAGGCTTTTTACAGTAAGAGACTGGTATTAAAAACCCTTGCTTCTTCAATGACTTTCTCTCTGCTCTAGCACAGTAACAAATACAACAACAACAACAAAAAGAAAGTGGAAAAAATAAGAATTGAAGGAAAATCTTACCCTCTTTTTAAAAAACTGAAAGGCTGAGCACTTCTTGACTGGAAATCCATTCATGTCTTTGTTGACCATTTTCCACAGTGAAGAGTACACAGTGATAAATCCAGTGTGGCACTTTCTTAGTGCATTTGCTTTCTTCTGTATCCTTTCAGTTAATGAAGACAGAACAGGATGGGAGACTCACCGGCACGGCTCAGACAGCTGTCCTTTACACCAGCTACTGCAGCAGCAGCAGCAGCAGCAGCAGCAGCAGCAGCAGCAGCAGCAACCAGCAGCCTTTTCCAGCTTTCAGATGCAGCACGCTATTAGCTTCTTAAAAACATCCCTTAAACGCACACACTCCTACAAAATCCTGTGACAGCTTTCAGATCACAGGCAGCAGATCTCAGGCTGAGTGGGTCTCACATAAACCCAGGTCCTTCCATCCTGTGGGTGCTACTGGTTCCTCACACTACATAAGCAGAGAGGTTGCTGTGCTCAATTTGCTATTCTTCTTCTTCAGATGGTGTGATTCACTGCTGTTTGAGATGAGAGCTGGTTTCGATTGTGCAAATTCCAGTGGGAGCTGCAGTTCAGCAGCAGCAGAGAGAGAGAGAGCAAGTGAGAGAGATGCACAGGCAGAACAGCTGAACACAAATAACCATACAAAAGATAGGAGGAAGGCTCAAGGAAAGAAGTGCTGAAAGGGAATATGTTTCCCTTGGGAGCGTGACAGGGCTAGCTCTCATTTTATGTGTGGACAGTCCCTGACTAAAAAGGCAAGGAACATGTCAATTAAAAAATATTTTCTTATGTTGCTCTCCTTGCAACGATTCAGACAGTGGTACTTTGGAAAAAAGCCCATCTGATGATCAGTGCAACACTGGGTTATGTGACAGGACATGCTGTAGGCAGAGAAGCACTGAAGCTTCATTGTGAAGTTCAATAAGCTTAAAGAAAACCAGCAGTTCCTAATAAAATACATTTATCACATGTGATACAGATAAATGTAAAGCAAGCAGACACAGGCAAATTTGCTCAGATATTTCTGCAGAAACATCTAGATTTTAAAACCAAAAGGAATATTTAATTACAGAAAAATAGGGCTGAAAGAGCTCTTGAAAGGACACCTGATCTAACCTCCTTTTTATTAAATCCAATTGGATTAAATTTTATCAAGTCCAGTGAATCCAATATCATGTGTTTAACTTAACTGTAAAATATCTTTTAATTAAGCTATATTTTCCAGCAAGGTCTAGAAAATAAAAGGGACTTCATCACTTCCTCTCATGCTATGTTCCAGGTTAATAAACCTCAGTTTCAAGAAATTACCTTATTTCTAATACTGATCTGCCTTCAGGTTCTAGACATAGCTTCCTGTCCAGCCTTTCCCTATGAGACTGGTAAGTCCTGTAGTACAAATTACGTTTGAGGATATTGGCCTAATGTAAATCAGTTACTTCTGAAGCACCTCTATGGTTAGGCAAATAGACTGAGCATTTCACATTTTTCAGTGGAAGCCATTTTCACTATTCCTTGAAAATATTCTGTCACTCTTCTCTGTCCTTTTCATCCCTTTCTTGAAGCTCTTTTTAAAATAAGAGCACCTACGTTGTATATCCTACCCCAGCCACATTTCTCCTTATTGCATGTAAAGGTAAAACTTTGAACTTGCACTTACTGCTATGGCTGTTCCCTGGAGAATCCTACTGGTATCCTGACCTGTGCACTTCACTGAGGCCCCATTTCAAGGTGCTTGCAGGCTACGACCATTGTTCAAGTCAGTAACATGTACTTCCCCACTTTGTACTTCTAGTCCTCATTAACTGTTTGTAAACAATGTAATTTGTCTGCACTCAGAGTTGTAATTTCTTAAGGAAACAGTTCTCTTGGTGTCATGTCATTCATTCAAAACCTCCTTGCCTTTCCTTGCCTTTCCTATCCTTTGCTTTGCCCTGTCCTTGTCCTTGATCTTGTACTTGTCCTTGACCTTGTACTTGTCCTTGACCTTGCACTTGTCCTTGTCCTTGACCTTATCCTGCCCTAACCTACCCTGTTCTTGTTCTGTCCTTTCCCTTGTCCTTTCCCTTGTCCTTTCCCTTGTCCTTTCCTTTCTCCTTTCCCTTGTCATTTCGCTTGTCCTGTCCTGTTCTTTTCCTGCCTTTCTGCTTTGTTTTTAGTTGAAGAAGTCACAGTAACATTTTGATAGAGAAATATTCCTTGGGTCCACAATGACAATTCTGGTCAAAACTGCAGGGGAAAGGTACAGCCCTATCCTGGGTCATAAATCACAATACTCCCTTGGGATGCTACGAGTTCAAGATCCAAGCAGCACAAAAGACATAATTTTGACTGCCTGGAGCAATGGGCTGAAGAGCCAGTATCTCACTTTGTATTAACTAATTGTCGCTGGAGCAAGGAAAGAGGGAATTTTCCACTCTGCTCCTCTGTCTAGGGCTAATGGATTTCATCAAGGAGCAATTCAGCCCAGCTTCTGAAAACTGACCAGTGACTCAGAGAGCCCAGCTAGAGGCATACTGAATGGATTTTCAGACAATCTGGAGCTCTCAACGTGACTCAGACAGGCCACCTAAACTGCGTACTCCCCCCACAGCCTGTTCCTCAGCCTGTAGCTGTTTGGGAAAAATCTCTCATTCCTCTCCTGCGTCTTACAGCTTTATTCTAGTAAAACAGCTATATTCTAGTGCTTATATGTAGAGAAGTAGATAATGGTCAGTGTCCAATTTGCACTGGTGGCATCAACTGGGACTCTATTCTGAGCACCACGGGTTTTTTTACTTAATCTGATATTCAAGGAAACTACTGTTGAAAAATGGCTTTCACTCAGGCAAACCAGGCAGCATGCACAGCACGTACATTTATTTTTGAGATCTTTGATCTATTCAGCCACAGCTTTAATCTCTCTCAGCCTCAGATATTTCTCCTGAGGGCTCAGCACTATCTTCTCTTTCACAAAAGCATTTGTGTTGCCTCTACCTCCTCCATAAGATTTCTAGACTGCTGGCTCAAACACCATTCTCCTTCCAGCCTTCCAAACCTGGCACCCTGCATACTGCTGCTGGTGGTGGCTGCCCCTGTGAATGTATTTCATGGGTTCTAATGCCATGACCTTTGGACCTTTTTTGCTATCTATTTTATGTAGGTGTTGGCCTCTTTTCAGCTGGAGAAGCTACACACTGAAGTTAAGCACATTTCTGTTAGGGAGAAAAAACTAGAGCTGTTTTTAAAGTAACCTGGAAGTTTTAAAGTACTGTAGCATTTGTTTGCTGAGGCAGGTGTGTTACTGCGAGGGGAATGAGCTAGGATACTATCCTTGCATTGTGTAGAGTCCTCCTGGCCTCACCAGGAAACCTACATTTTAGTAAGAATTCTTCTCAGCTGAAATCCTTTGGGCTCTATGGCCTTAAAGGACTTCTTTTTTGCAAACATTTTTACCGCAGATATGAGAAATGAGACTCAGTGGCTGTAAAGCTTATATCTAGCACAAGAGACCAAAAATCTTAAAGAGGAGCAAAAGTGAAACACCATATATCTTTTTTCACACCAACAGACAAAGGTTCAAACCTGAAGAGATTTTGCTAAGAAAAAGTGCTCCACTTCATTATGGTGCCAAAATCATGGCTTCATAATTAAACCTGATATAAGCGTTAAACTCCAAGTTCATTTAACTGTAATCAAAAACCATAAAAACTGAGTAGGAAAAAAAGAATTTGAGCCAAGCCAACACCCTGAGCAGTGCTTTATTGTGACTGTCACCAAGGGATTTCATCAACTTGGTGGCCTGCCAGATGTACCAAGCACTTTAAACAAGTCCTACAGGTACTTTATGCTTTAACTGCCTTTAGAAGTTTCCATTAAACAGTCATGTACCCACCCAATGATAAAATAAGTTTTTTATTTGGGCAGTCAAGAAAGAAATGCATATGGTAATATTTGAGTCCCTGGGAGGCAGCCCCATATGGAGGTTTTTGATCATGGATCTTCTTGAAGAAGTAGCATAAATTTAATTTAACATAGTATGCAGAGGGTACTAAGCATGGATCAGAATTCTTGCTCTGCTGTGCCTTTTATGAACACAGCATCCCAAGAACTGGCCTTT
>JBCJKH010053503.1:0-21020 GCA_039877255.1 Loriculus beryllinus
CCACCAAAAAAAGGTATAATTACGCTACCGGGTATAAATTGACTCTGTGTACCACTGAATCATACTGGATATTTGTAATGTGTTCTTTCCCTAATAGATGCTCTCTATGAATAGAGAGAGTGCCTATTTACTCTGAAATATTTGGCACAGCGGATGGAGTCTGAAGCATGGAAGAAGTGGCTATTACTTTCCCACTGCTTGTGTGCAGCTGTCATTTCTGAGCAACACGTTCCTCGCACATCCCTGCTTCCCAACCTCGCTGATGGTCCTACCTAGGATTACAAGAAGAGGGGACTGGCATATTACTGCACTCAGCCAAAACCTTAACGTTGTAGGTTGTGTTTTAACACAGGACCTAAGCATTGTATCTTGTATTAAGTCACTGCAGAGAACTGTTAATGGCTTTCTGTTAATTAATTAATTTATTTATACCAGGAGGATGGTTCTTCCCCCACCTCCCAATGTATCATTTGAATATTCAGTGATGTCATGTTGTTTGACCTCAGCTTTAATGCAAGGAATGCCAGAGTTTTGGCTTTTGACCTGTAGAAGTATGTTAGTGTTTAATGAGAGAAATCAGCTTAATTCACCTTATCAGGCAAACTGAAATCTGATGGATGTCTCAAAAGATGTATCTTTTCATGCCAGCTTTCTCCCACTGCCGTACCCCGCTTCTTTCCATCCCTGCATATGCAGGCACCCTGCCATACTGTGATGTAGCAATATGTATGAGGGAAAAAGAAACAATTTCATGTAAAGCCCTAGTAGGTTATATTGTACTGTAGAACTGCTTTTTATTTTCTGCCAGCACTGTACTTTGTCTGGTAAAGTCATTTGAATGTCATTTCCTCTTGTTGAAATTCTCCATTAACAGAAATGAGATTGGCTCTGAAAGAAAAAAATAGACCTCGGGGGAACAGTTATAGTAAATAATATATGTTCCCAAGCCCTTGAGGCCTCCCAAAATCTGTACTTGAAAGACTCTAATGGATTCAGTGCTGGGTAAATAATATGTGTACCAAGCTATGTATGACATGCATACCAAAATGCAAATGTAACCAGGTAAGCAGAATGCCTTTCTTAAATGCCTAAATATGGTAGGAGAACATCAGAGAGGGAGAAGCTCTAGACATGTTTTATAACTTTTCATGTAAGAGTATTTTTTCAGAGAAACAATTCTATTAAACAAAACCTAAGAATCTTACTGACAGAAAAGGTATGTTTAAAAGTAACAAATCACCAGAAAGCAAGGAAATACAAAATTAAAGGATAAGTCTGTCCTCCCACTGCGGGCCAAGCACAGCAAGACCCATCCACTTGCTGCCTTGAGAAAAAAGACTTAAATAGGCATTTGGACTTCAGAACTGATTCTGGTCTTGCAGTGCTGTGTATTAGGCATTAGCCCACTGAACTGCAAGGTGTACCAACCCATGACAGTGGGTAAGAATCGGAGTCTGTCAGGTTTACATTTTGTCATTCTGGCTTCTGTGCTGTTGGATGTGACTCATTGACTACCTTGTGTGCATGTGTGTGTATGCACAGGGGCAAAGAGAACCTGGAAGCAAAAGTGGTTCTTTCAGAGTCCCATTGATCTTCCGCTTATCCTTTCTGATGACAGTGTCCTGGGTTGGAGAAGTATGTCTTGGCATTAACAAATGAATGGTTAAAAAGCACTATTTTTGACTTCCAAGCAGGTGTTTATATAGCACATGCTTTTACGATAGTATATTTTTTCTGCTGAAACTAGGAATTCACTACATCGGCCTTGCAGACTTGTTTACACAGCTATATACGGTATGCGTGTGCCTACATCGGCTTCAGTTGGTATAGCTCCTTTGGTGAAGTCTTGTAAAACGTACAGGTGCGGATAGGCTGCATTCCTCTCTTGTGTTTTTCCTTCTTGTTTTTTTTTTTAACCTCCTTCCCCCCAAACAGCCACTTGATCAGGTATCAGACATACTGCAAATCTGGCAAGACTACAGGAAAGTGGCTAGACTTGGAGTGTTTGTGTACTTAAAGAAAGAATCTTGCACATTTTCAACTTTCAGTCAGATATTTTTTTATAAGAGCAATTGGAGGTCTGAGCCAGCCCTCAAAGCGGAAATCAAAAACTCCCAGAGAAACATTCCCGAGGAATGTGAATCTGATCCAACAACCATACGCAATGCACATACAATACTGTCAGTCTTATAGGAAGTCTTGCCATATATGGACAGCTGGACTCTGAGCTGTTTATCATCACGATAGGCTTGTAGCTGGCTTCCGACATTTCTGGCTTGCCTCAGGTTTGGCATGCCAGTTAGTTCCTTTCTCAAAATGCTCACCAGGATATTTCTTAAAAATTGTAGTAAATATAGCTCAAAATCCTGAGAGGTCCAGTTAAAGTTATGTTAGCAGGCGTTTGCTTAAAATGCAGATTCCAAGCAAGACTTACTCTGCTAGCTCAGAAATAGACAGAGAATAAAGAGATTTATTCCATTGTGAATGTGGTTGCCTGGTATTTGTCTTTCTTAGAAGTCATCTGGTAAGTTATTCTATATATATACATAGAAAGTGCTGTGAACTAGACTACTCGCTAGACTTTTACTCATCCCTTTCCAGAGGGATGCGTGAGCTCATGAATCAACAAAGGCAAAAGGAAGACTACTTTTTCCAAGAGCTGTCAAGCAAGTTATTTAAGTTGTGCCATTTGTATTGGTTTGTTAGAGTGAAGCACGTGGTGCAAGCCTTCTGCTTTGGAGCCGTGACAGTTCACGTCAGCTAATCTTACCAATGAGAGGCATTAGCTCTTCTCCAAAAGGAACAAGGATATGAAGGCTGGGCAGTGCAGAGGATGGCAGAGGGCCTATGGAAATGTTTGCTGCTGAGCTGGTGGATGTAGTCCAAGTTCCTTGTGATACTGGATCAGATTCTCTGCTAGTGTCATTTGGGCAGATTCACTGAATACACTGTTGGCCATCAAAATACTTGGACTTGAGAAGTCCAAGTCCATTGAGCTAAAGCTACTTAGTGCATGCTTTGGCAAAGCCATCAGGTGTGATTCCCATTAGCAGATCTTGTTGATTTCCATGATAGTCATTATTCAAGAACTTACGTTCTTTATGTTCTGACATGTAACATTTTGTCACTTCTAGAGTCATTGAGAATTCTGATTGAAGCTCTTGGTTTCATCCTTAAAAAGTAATTGGTGTTTCTATGAATGTGTGTGGTCTTAAAGCAGCAAAGTGATTACTGGAAGTAGAATAATCTAAATGAGTATCCAAAGTACGTATATAACTGTTGATACGAGAGTTTATAAGTAGTATGAAGACAGGGATCCTTTACCTATCGAGCCTCAGGTTCTTTTATTCTGAAGAATTTGATACAGGTCTTCTCAGCACTGTAGAGGGAGCAGCATTCACTACATCTGTGCAGAGGTTGGCTGTGTCCTAGGTTTTGTGGGAAAGCACAGAGCCCCTCCACAGCTTGCAAAAGTGACTAAGGAGGGAAGAGGCTTTCAGTTATTTCCTCAGATTTGACTGAGGTTCGTAACCTCTTGGAGTAGTAAATCAACTACCACAGGACTGCAGTGAGTCGTTGCTTCTTTGACAATTGTCCTGTAAATGGTTAATAATTCATAAAAAGTGTCACCGGCTGGAGAGGAAATGTGACCAGGGACTTGATTCAGAACATCCACCAGAAGTCCTTTGAGGTTTGTCTCTTGAAGAACCACATGGAAAACAGCTGGATGAGCACTTCCTCCCACTCTGTCAGGGCATTTGTGGAAGGAATAAATTAGATCTGCTTATTCTAAAATGCATGTAATTTTATTTTCAGTTTTTCAACCTGCTGCTGTCAGTGTAAATTTTGAGGGTTTGTGGGTTCTTTTTACCCCAAGCTGAGAGACATTGATATTTAATTAAGCCTTCACTTAAATGCGGTTTGTTCTGTCTTAAACTGTGGGATCTCTTAATTTATGTTGTAGCTGCTCTGGAAGTAGAGACCTGTGAAGAATCCTGTGGGATACATATATCTGTGTTGTCCAGTAGGGTAGAATTGATATTTGGGGATGATGAATAGAGTGTTTTCTTTTGGGAGACAGACATCACTGTTTGTAAAAGTTTCCCCCTTTCTGATGCAACCTGAGTTCACTGACCTTGGGGTAGTGTAGCATGGACTTTTCTTTTACACAGGCCTTCCTGAAAAAGTGGAGGAGTTGCGTTATTGTATAGCTCTATAACACCTCTGGAGGACTTGATAAGCACGTTTCATGAGCTAATCTACAAAGGAATGTTATGTCCTTAACATATTAACATCAGATTTTAGAGGTTGCTTGATTTTCAGGAAAAGGGCTCCCCATGGTTCAGCTGCCAGCTTGGCTGGCTCTTTTTTTCAGCAAGTGATGCATGGTATGTGACCTGCGTAAATACATCTGTACGAGTGACGCAGACAGGGAAACTAGGTTGTAACCTACAACAGCCAAGGTGGCTTCCTTATTTGCCTGTGGATGTGTGTGAAATTTAGCAACTACAAGACCAGATCTGAAAGCCATCTTACACTGCTAATCTCTGGTGTGCGTGGGACATTCTCTGTCAGACTACTTTTCACATGGAACTGAGAAAAACAGATGTTTCAAGAAATGTGCATTGTTAGAGAAGTGAGGATATTTCTAAGATACTTTGATTTCCTGCAGGAACTAGTGGAGGAAATGTAGTGTTTTTAAAGGGCAGCGGTCCAGGCCTAGAGTGTACAACCATGTTGGTACAAATGTATTAGTGTTGTCTGGCTTTAAAGTAAAAAGCATGAAGTTGTAAAAGTGGTCGGACTCATACTAACAGCAAGTGTTTCCGAGCGTATTACTCCATTTATAACCCTTTTATTATAGGGGTTTAAATAGAGATCAAGGTTAGGCTTTCACTGTGTTTGTTTTGACCATTTTGGACAATGGGGTCTTTATGAAAATTGAGTCTGTGAAGTTATTTGTGGTGCATTTCTTGAGAGGAAGTTACCCGTGATGGATCCTGTGGAAAAGCCTAACCTTAATAGCATGGTAGATCTGTATGATTATTTAAGATTCAGTTATGACATGAGATGAAAAGACAGTCCATCAATTGCCTTTTTTCATTACCTAAGATTTGCAAAGTATTTGCAAATCCTAAAACTGTCCTAACCAATGTTCCCCCTGTGAGTTAGGAAGTTTGCAATATTCAGGTGAGCTTTAAAAGCATATATAAATGGCAACATCTTTTTCTTTCTCCTCGTGTCATTCCCAAGATACAGAGGGTTGAATTCCAAATTCCCTGGGCTTTCTTATTTTGCCATCTTAAATTTTTTCTTTCACCTTTCTTATTTTACCATCTTAAATTGAATGAGACCTTGCTAAGGCCTCCATGTATCTTTTTTTTTCCCCTTCATAAATGGCTTGCAAGGAGTGACAGTAGCGTACCTGTCTTGGGAAGTGTGCTTTGCATTTCTTTTTTGCCATCAAGCTGCCACAGGGGGGAGTAAAAGTTTTGAAAGGACTGTGCTGCCCAAGAAGCCACCGAGGTAATTGCGTTCCATGTGCATACCCTGGCCAGGCATCTACGGGGAGAAGAGCGGGCGCAAAAGAAGACTGTATGTGCTAGGAATGAACGTGTTGGTTAGGGGAAGGAACTGGAGGGTTTCTGCATCTGGAGCAAGCTGAATGGTTCACAGCACACAAAACCACACTGTTTTTCTTATTCATTCAAACCAGCGTTACTGTCCAAATGTAAGGGGAATGTGACTGAATTGTTTTCCTGCCTCAGGAGGGAAAATGACATGTGGGAGTTGTACAGTACTTGCAAAATCTCTGTTGCTCTGACGAAAGGCTTTTCCCACGTTAGGTCTATTGCTAAGGAAGAAAAAACACTAGGCAGAGGCAAGGTGGCTTTGCAAGGCAGAGGGCACATCGAGGAAAGTTTTAACAACTTGATAGAAAAGGGTTGTTCTTGTGGGACTGTTAGTGATGGAGAATCTGCTCTACTTGCTTGATGCATGAATAGCTGGACCCTGTGGGTCCTGTGCAGCAAGGATGGGGAAGGGGATGCATTCCTCATGCCTTAGCCCCAGCTGTGAGATTACTCTCTCCTCTTGTGTCCCCTCACAGTTGCTTTTGCAGCACATGGTCTGCGGTAGCAGCGCAGCTGTCAGCAGCTGTCTTGTCCTGCCAGTGGTCCTGGTGCCCATTTTCCTCCTCATTTGAGGAGGAAAGATGTGGACAGAAATGGGGATGTGAGTGTGAGAGCTAAAGGAGTGGGCTAGGATTTTGGGGTAGTGCTGCACAAGAGGGTGGAAGGGGGCTTATCCCTCCTGTCAGCTTCCCACCCGCATGCCAGATTTGAGCCTGTGCCCTGTGTCAACCAGCCATGGTGCTTAGTGAGAAAGGGTAAACAGGGTTGAAGAGAGTGGCTCACGTATCTGTTTGTGTGGGCAGGGCTTAGGAGAGAATACAGAAGGAAATGGAGGAAATGGTGTGTGAGTAGAGCGGTGAAAATGAACCAGCCAAGGATGAGGTGGGCTTGGCAGCACCCTTCCCACCACCTTCACAGCATTTTACCAGCGACAAACAGTGTTCATCTGTTCAACCATGGGTAAACTCATTTGCCAGAAGAAAAGACGTGTCTGCAGTGAAATCTGGGTACTGCTGTTTGGAGCACCTTCAGATGCCAGTCTCCATTTTTCCCTGCTCTGCTGTACGCGGGAACAGGCTGCTTTTGAGGTCTGTGTTGCAGATTTTTATCATTGGACAACCTGGTCAACAATTCTGGGGAAAGAATGAAGTAATTTTCAGGAACTACTTAATGACCAGGAAAGCAAATCATCCAAAAGGAGTGAATCAGGCACATTTTCATTTATAAAATCCTCCAGATCTGAGTGTACAGATCTGTAATGAGACACTGAAACAAGGAAAAAGGAAGACTCAAAGGAGAAATGCAAAAATCTTATTGATGTTTCTGTAACCTATCATGAGAAATAACAATGTTGTGTATTACTTACTCAATATGTTATTTTAGAATGCAGAGGAAAATATGGCAAGCAGGTCTTTACTTTTGATTTTAATGGCAAACATAGGGTGGGAAGGAGAACAATTCTTTGGGTGAAATTTTGCTGGGTTTCTTGAACATCTGTGATTCCTGGACTGTTGAACAGTCGTCAAAAGTAATCTGGGAGAAATCCACGTTCTTTGTGTATAGTATATTGATAAATTCAGTGGCTGTTCCACAACCTTGTGCCTAACATACACAAAAGAAGAAAATTAATGGTCCAGTTTCCAAATAAGACATAAGGAATTTGGTTTTGCTTTCAGGAGGTAATGTATTGAGCTTTGAATGGAACTATGTTAAGTATATTAGAAGTCTCAAGGAATGCAAGGCTGGTTTTTTTCAACTATAAACATCTAAGATAACAAGAGTGTTTATACATTGTCAAATTGTGCCTAAACCTCATGTTTCTTGTTTATTCTTAGGGATGGTTGTTACAAATTAATGGATTTAATCAGAGATAAAAATAAACTGAAGAATAGAAAATTAAATAAATTCAGAGCAGCATCAAAATATCCCTTAGTTCAGTGATGAGGGAGTTACAAAAGGTATTTAAATCAGAAATATACTGAAGCTTGTACCACAGTTCATTGCACTCACCTGGACTCTTGCAGGAATAGAAACCTGGAGAACACTGAACTGGGTCAGTGTCACACTTTTGTTCCACCCTTTCTAAAGCACTTTCAGCTTGGTTTGACAGTGCTTCTTCCTATAATGTTTGCCGAGGAAATTGGCAACAAAGTATAATTGATTGTGTGAAAGAAAAGAATAAAAAGGTAGGCAGCTAACAATATAAAAACCCATAGTGTGATTAGAGTGCTTTTGCAAAGTATGATGTCAAGATACTAATTTTGGACATGATGTGTGTTTTGTAATATTTGAAGAATCAATACGTGTACAAAGACAAAACCAAGAGCCAAACCAGCATTAAGTGGTTTATAATTCCAGAACCTTTTCTATGGTTTTTCTGGTTTCATCACTGTATCTTTTCAGGGAAAAAAGCCAAAAAAGCAAAAAAAGATTTTGACGTTTGAGGGTTTAAGGCATCCAACACTTTGACTAGATGTGTTTTTCTATTTCTACTCTTTTTCATGGTTTAGGATGAAGGGGCAGCATGGTTACTGCTGAATCATTCTTTTAGCTGAAAAGTTATAAATGTGTGTTTCTGGTGCTAGAGGCCACAGATTTGTTCCTGCAGAGACTTCAGTTTACATTGTGTCTGATTTGTAATACTCTTTTGACATTTGAAAAAGGTTATTTTACTATGATATAATTCCAGAAAGAAAAGCACATATGCTGTATTTCAAGCCAAATTTGTTGATGAATGGATGAGGTGTTCTAATTTTTGCCTCTTGAAGGCTATCAGAGCAAATCTTGCCAAAATTGTGTTTTTTACTCAAAATTCCTTCATTTCTCCTTCTTTTCCTGCAGACCAATGCAGAGCAGTACATTATCATCACTTGATTAGCAAAAAACCCTATTAATGCAGAAAAAAAAAAAAAGCCAAGGTAACAAGAAGTTGTGTCCCACAGATATTTACCAAGAAAGCCAATCAGGAACGTAGTTGCAGGACTTAAAGCACTTTTGGTATTCCTAGACTAAGTGAACCAATGCATTAAGGGTTTTGGGGGAACTAAGGTGGGAATAACAGAGAAGGTGGAAAGAAAAAACCTCCAAAGGTTAAGACAGTAGAGTGCCCATAGTTTATGTGACATGGAGCCACGGTATTGATGCCGGGAGACTTCTGGTGAAGTAAGACCCAAGGTCTATGATCCTCTTGGCTAATGACTGTTCTTGCTTGGAAGGGAGTTTTGAATTGGCAAGTAAGTGTAGGAGCTGAGATAATTGTTAGATATAATACAATGCCCAGCCACAGATAGCTTCAGCAGATGGACCATAGGACAGTGGTGGCATTCTGCCTGATCATCTGTAGCATGTCATCACCAGAGCATGAGGGTAAAACTTTCTTCCTTGCCCACCTTTGCCCTTTGGAAAGCATTCACTTACTTTTGCATCACTTGTGTATCAAATCCCAGTTCATTTTGGAAGCTTTCTCCTTCTCCTGACCATTATTTTTTCATTCCTAAAGCAGCCTGAGTCTCAGTGCCTTTTCACCACCTTTCCTTGTTTCTGCTTGAGTCTTAGGTGAATTGCCTCCTCAAACGCAGAGGTAAAGCTAGCTGTTGTTTCTCACTGCCGGCAGCTTGGGTTCCCATGAGCATCCTTTTCTGTCTTCAGAGCAGAGCTCCCTCTTCGGTAGGTGACTCCTTGATCTGCTTCTGAGTATGAGCTGTTAGTTAAGACTATCTTTGGTAACCTAGGTGAGAAGTTTTTATGGGACGGGGTATAGGTGAATATGGGAGGCTTTTTGGTAGGCCATCTAGGGGTCTTCTAGATTTATCCAGCCTGTACCACAGATTGGATGTTGTTGTTAAAGCATCTCTGCTTTCCAAGCTGGAAAGGTCACTGTGTTTCTTTAGAGTATTTCTGGAGATGTTTCTGTGGTTTGTCAGATCTAAAAATAAACTATGATCAACACACTTAAAAATTATGACAGGATTATTTTTTTTTTTTCTTTCCCAAGAGTATATAAGGCAGTCAGATATTTGTTTTCCTCTTAGGGAACCAGGCAGAACTGCAGACAGGCTACGAAAATCCCCTTCAGATCTCCAGGACTTTTATTTTTGGTTGTGTGTTCAGAGTTGGGGCCTCTGCCTGCTCATCTGCTCATCTGCGTAATGCAGTTTATATAGCTTATCATTTTCTCAACTCAGAGAAAAAGTCACCAGAAACATTTGTAGTCTTTTCTCCTTTAATTTCTCTATCAACTGGGAAGCTTTAGTTGGAGTTTGTTTTCATTAGAAAGAGGCATCCTGATGAAATAGACCCTGTGCATCAGTTGCATGAATTTTCAGCAAAATAAAGCTTAGAAAAACCTTGGAATTATTTTGTTTTTAAACACGTCAGTGTTCTGGCTTGATTTTGGAAGGGAGAAACACTGGGGGAGTTTAATTTTAAATTTGTTTTGTGTCAATGACTTACTGGTCTTGCTTGGCCTGAAAAACAATTTGAGTGACATTTTTTAATGCCTGCCACAGTAAGTGGGGCTGGAGAGACATTTAGAAACCCAGTGTTCTTCAAGGAGCAGAAAATCCATTTTCTGGCCGACATCAAAGAATGCTTAAAAAGTATTCTATGATTTATTTAGAGTCATTAAATCTTACTGTGTAAAAGCAAATTTAATAATGCATATTTACTGTTTTCTTATTGATGTAGTTGTTTCTAAAACAGATCTTGGATTGGGTAGTTCAAAGGGTCATCAGTGTTGGATAACAGGCCAGTGAGCCCATCAGGTAAGGGATGACTTCTTTGGAGACCTACAGCCATCATTCTGCATCTTCTGTGATTTTCCTTGAGTCCTGCGCTTGAGTACACATTATGGTTGAGAGTGCTGGCTGAAGCTTTACTACTTGTAGAGAACCAGCAGTTGCATGTTGTACTTTTTCAAAGCTGGGTTTGCAGGGGAGATTCCTGAGGCACAGAGCAGGAGGGTTTGAATCTAGTGAGAGCTTCTTTGGAGACCTGAGGGTAGTATTGAACAATTCTCTGGTGACACTCACACAGGAGGGCCTTACTTCTCCTCACAGCTGCTTCATGACCATTTTGTGTTTATCAAATTTCATCTAAGTGCCCCAGCAGAAAGGGTCTAACACTGAATGGCTTTCTAGAGTAGTTATAGTTGAGTTTCTGCCATAACCCCTCAAGCATCTCCCAGAAGGGTGATGTGCCAGGGATACTTTCAGAGCACACAAGTGTGGGCTGCATTTGCTGGTGCAGGTTATTCCTTCAGAAGTTTTCCTGCCTTTCGTAGCAAAAAGCAGTAGCATTAAGCACTTGTCAGTGTTACCAGCAGTTGCTCTTTCAGACTCACTGCTTTCCAGAATGTTATGGGGAGAGCAGATGTGGGGGCCTTATCTACCTGATCTATCACCTCCCAAGTGCACAGGTTAGAAAAGTCATCTTTGCATTTAAAAACAGAAGAGGAGGCATCATGACCTCTCTTTCTGTGCACTGATTATATCCCATTTTATTTTAAACCCCATCTTCATCAGTGAGTCTTATCTAACACTAGAAAAAAACAGAGTATGTTGTTTCTCACCGAAATTGAGCCTGTTAGCTTTCTTTGAAGTGGCGTAATAAAATATGGGAATAGGCTTCAGCTTCCCATGTTTTAATTCTTCGTTTTTAGTCCCTGTTTTCATTTTCAAAACTATTTGGATACGAGAAGACATTTTTTTTTCTCTTTCCACTTCTGATTTGTTTGTTGGAGCACTGCCTGCTCACCCTATTTGGATGTCAAGAGACTCTCTGTTTTTCCATTTCTGGAATAGTCATTCACGACTCAGTGTTTCTTGTGCAAACCTTAAGAATTTACAGTGTGTTTATTGGTCTCTCACCAAAAGCAGTTTCTTTCTTGTAATATTTTGTTTCAAAATCTATCTCAGATGCTATTATATAGACTTCGTTCACAAAATAGTTATAAGTTTAAGTGACTGCGTCCCTAAAAGATCTAACTAATTAGATAATTAAAATGTAAGGGATTTATCTAACCTATTGAACCAGCAAAATTAAGACATAATTGATGGGGTAATGCATTTTTAATAGTAAACTAGTGTGCAAGGAGTATCAGTTGTGCAGAGTGTTGCAGGAATGCACAATAAAACAGTCACTGTGTTGAAGAGACCACACTCATGTTCTGGTTTTTTGCAAATTGTGCTGCACATATTAAGGGCATCTTTGTGTAGAAGAGCTTGTAAAGTCTGGTAAAATAGGGGAGAACCAGTAACCCAGCATGGGTGTTTCTTGAGAGTGCAGGTTAAGTGGTTTGAGTTTAGGGGAGTTGCAGTTGAAAGGATAATGGTGGTTAAGTGCAAGACCACAGTAGCCAGAGTGTGAAGACTGGAAAAGGGCTGAGCGTTATGAAGAAGGAGCAGTGAGGAAGAAGAGGTGTATGGCATAAACTGGAGCAGAAATGGTAAGAAAAGAAAACACCGAAGAGAAGATAAACAAACTGCAAAGCAGAAAAACATATGAACGTATGACTGAAAGAGTAGCCTGTGGTAGATTTTGTACCAGGGCCCATTGCTGTTCTGCCCAATGCCTAATTAACTTCATACAGGGAAATACTAATGAACTTCACAATTGTCTCTTTTCATTTTTACAACTATGGAAGTTGAAGTCTGAAAGGAAGCTGTAGAAGCAAATAGAGATCTGGGATGTGCTACATGTACAGGAGAGTTGCCTGGGCCGCTGAATAGCGTAATGATGCAGGAGCTGTGGATGGGAACCAGTATTGTTACTCCATAAAATGAAGTATCTGTCAAATCAGACTTGCCCTATGACTGCTGTTCTCATTTTACTTCCTCTCTGGCTTCCATTAAAGTGTACATCCTCAAGGTAGGCAGTTTCGGGGGGGGGGGGACGGGACGGGATGGGGCTGGCTCAAAAAGGAAAACTCCATCTGTCTTTTGGTTTGAGTGCTACCCTTCAAGCCTAATGAACTGGTTCATTAAGTTAGTATAATAATCATGCTTTAGACATAGCCTAGTTTTAAACCCAGGCATGAAATAATTCTTTGCTGAAAATCAAGAATGTTTGAGAGTCTTTCTTTTCTTTCTGTGGTCCTTGCTGGGTTTTGTCCAGGATGTCCTTGGAAATGTGAGCTCCAGATATATCATGAGACAACCTCTGTTTTGTGCCAGCTGCATGTTTCAGAAGAAAACACTGGAAGAGATGGTTGAATGTGCATGCAGACTTCTGGATGCTCATCAGCACTAACTCCAAACTTCCTTTTTGGTTACTGATTGCTGATCAGCTCTGTAAAGCAGCACAAACAAGATAGACAGCTTTAACCACTAAAAATGCTCCCTCTTCTGCTCTCACGGTCTCTGTAGACCAGAATTTTGAAAACATCCAGATGCAGTTTTGCTTCCAGAGATATCACAATCCAGATTTTGGTCCCAACTAGCTATTTCAGGCCAACTCAGACTCTACTGAAAGATGGATTTATAAGGAAAATGTTGTCAGATCCTGGTCTTTTGTAACACTGGTGGGAGCCACGGTAATAATAATGATTTCCTTTAACAGTCTTCCATCAAATGTTCAAAGCAGTAGCTTTTCTTTGGTGCAAACATCAAAAATGTGGACAATTTTGTTTTCCTAAGCTTGGACAACGTCTGTGTTTCCACCATTTCTATGGGAATGGAATACCCCCCAATTTTATTAAAAACCACCTTTTTGGCTAAAGTATGTGGTATTGGAAGTACTTTCATTCTGCCTCATGTATCTTGTTCTAGGAAATTGGAGTCTGCCTGTTTTCATTCC
This sequence comes from Loriculus beryllinus, assembly GCA_039877255.1. NCBI lineage: Eukaryota > Metazoa > Chordata > Aves > Psittaciformes > Psittacidae > Loriculus > Loriculus beryllinus. The sequence continues at coordinate 13,428 of JBCJKH010053503.1, forward strand.
TCCAGGACTTTCTTACTGTGAAGACTGTAGATGAGAACAGTGTTTTTCCTCTCAGAATTCCTTCAAGTTGTTTGTCTAACTTAGACATCTTAAGTGTATCTAAGTAGTTAAATGATTCTCATTGATAGTAACGTCTTACTGATATTTAAGTTGCTTGTTGGTCCAAACCAGAATCGATTTTAGAGAAGATTGTAGTGAGCTCTGACATCTGGAAAAAGTTAAACTGTAGCTTGGCTGCAGTTTAGTTCTTTACCTTTTGGGACAAGCCTCTTGCTTTGATCTGGGTTGGAAATCTCTAAATCAGTTCTGGATGTGCGTGTGGAAAGAAGGATATAAGAGAAAACGGAGGAGGATCTCATGGTTTCCATTGCATTTTTCTGAACTCTGTCCAGCTGGAAGGAAAGCACACATCTAATGTCAGTATAAAGACTGAGAAGGCTTGCCAGTGCAAGGTAGAAGTTTCATCTTAAAACGTGTATCCATGTCCTATAGGCAGGTAATATGTCCATAAAATGGCTGACAGGAAAACTGAGAAGGGATTTGTGCTGGCTTATGGTATTCCACACACAGCAAAAAAGTGCTTTCTAAAGAAGGAACTAGCTTTTCTCTGAGCAAGAGAAGGGTAAACGGTACTTACACTCCTGTCTGTTTTGCTTTAGAGTTTGTAAAAAGGATTGGCCTTGCTTGCATGGCTTTCATCAGGAATGGAAATAGGCAAGCCATCTGAGGGAGTGGTCTTATTTACGTGGAAACTGTTTTACGTAAGAAGAAGAGGCTGATCCAGCAAAGGTGTGGTTTTATTTACATCCATGCTCTTCCCTTATGATTGGAGGGTGTTTGGAAGGTGTGGTCTCATTTACATCCTGCCTAGCCTGCCTTTGGCTCGTCTGGATTCAACCCTTGCCTGTGGCTGGAAAAGGAAGGAATTGCTGCAAGCAGAATAAAAAATACTGTGTGGAAAAACGTGACTGGTTTCTGCCTCTGTTTCTTCAGTGTATGCATTGCTGCTGGTATGTACCTGAAAATGGAAGGCCACATTCCTGGGGAAAGGGTTTTGGGTCTATGTAAGTATGTGCAAGTATGTTTCTGTGTGTATATATTTGTAATGCCAAGGTGAACATACCAGGTTTTGTGCTGCCTTAGATATCGGAGGGTCAGAAAAGCAAATCCTTATTCATTGCAAATGCTTCCCTTTCTATTTATTTATTTATTTATTAACAAAGATGCATGCACTGTTGCAAAGGTGCTGTTGACAGCTCTAGAAGTAGGCCTTGTCTTTTGTGTGTGTGTGATATTTCATATAGTCCTTTGCATCAAAGTGAAGCCAGTGTAAACATGGTAGCAGCATTTTGCACAATCTCTGAACCAGAATAGATTAATCACAGAATGTGCAAGGCAGTCAGGAATTGGCTATGCTACATGCAGTTGCCATGCAATGGTCTGTCCCTTCCTCAACGTATATATAACATACATTCAACTGTAGGGGCTACTGTACCTTATGTTTGGAAGGCAATTCAGCTGCTACCAGCCTCTCTGTGTTAACTCTGGGATGCAGGTACATTTTTAGCAGAAAGTGGACTGGGGACACTCCTTGCATGTGGATTATGAAACATCTACAAAGCCTTCACCTGCTGTTGGCTTGTTTGGGTTGAATTTACTGTGATTACTGTAGTCCTTCCTTACTTTCTTCTTTCAGCCATGATTGATCAGGCACCATCTTGGTGAATTCCAGGTAATAAGGGCAGAAGGCAGAAGAGATAGTTTGCTGATTTATTTTCTCCCTTTTTTTCTAAATAGGAAATTAAAGCATCTTGGATCTGCAACAGCTTGACAATTGGTCCAGACACATGTACATGAGCATCAGTATTATTTTCACTGAGAACAGAGCTATCATGTTGCTTCGGTTGAGGGTGGAAAGTGGACAGAGTCCCTTCAATGTGAAGCTCTGATTTGTGGCTATGTCCAGAAGCTCTGAACGCTGAAGAAGCTGCCACCAACATGCTGGGACTGGTTGGGACTGATTGCCCCTGCCATGGCTGGGAGGACAGCTCAGTGCAAGAGCAAGGTGTTTCCAAGGAGATAGCCTTGTGGGATGTGCAGGTCGCAATCCATTTCTCTAATTCTCACTGCTGCCTCTGATTATACCCCTGTAACTCATGGTAAAAATCTAGGTATGACAACCTAAAGATGCTAGCATTTTAAAGTTTGTCAGGACTTGTTTTTCAACTTTAGATACTACTAAAGGCCTTCACAGACACCTGACAATGAGCCATTTCTCCTTTGTCCATGAAAACTTGGTGAACCTGGAAGTGCAGTTATCTACCACACTCTGGTGCAGGACATGGAAGTTAATAAAATATCTCCCCTCTTTTCTGTAGCTAAGGCAAGCTGAGGTGCACAAAAATAATTGCATGCCGGTCCACCACAGGAGGAAAAGTGTCTGGCATTGTGTTCTTGGATTGCAGAAAGGAAGGAGAGCCAGAAAGGTTGTTGTCAGGATCCCTTGCACATACTCGGGCTGCAGCTGAAGTTTTTAAGTTACACACACATACTTCTGAAGACAGGTACTCCAGATGATATAGTCCAAGTGAGTGATATATGCTAAGGATCCCAATATGAATTTACCTTTCTACACCTGAGGAGCTGACTGGTCTAAACTGCCGTCGCAGGAGCTGTGTAAGTTAGCCTGGACTTGGTGCTATGCTGTTCAGTTTCTCTAGAGCTAAACTAGGCTGTCTAAATGAGGCTTGTGAATTTCTACACTGCTCTGTATTCATGGCTGAGACTGCACTAAGAGACATATGCCTCGTTTTTAAAATTGGCATAGGTTCCAAAACACAAGAGTGCTTTTTAAAATTTTCTGGCTTCCTGATCTTCCTCTCCTACTTGAACTTTCTTCCTCAGGCTTAGCTTCCCTCCCTCATCCCAAGCATTGCGCCTGAGCAAACACTCTGGTTACACCTACGTGGGCAAATGAAGGTGTCCGCCTCCAATGGCAGCTCTCTGGTGAAAACTTTGAGCAACTGTTCCCCATGTCCTGAAGGATGTGACAGCCCTTTGCTGGTAGGGTTACACTAAAATAGATTGTTTCTCCTGTCAGAGGAGAAGATGGCAAGCTAATAACTTAAGGAAAAGACATCTAAGAGAGATAAGAGTGTAAGAAACATTGCTGCAGTTCTATATTTGGAGTCAGCTACGTATGTGTGTGGTAACCCAAATGATGGGTGGACTGCACTTTCCCATTACCGTAATTACATCTCCTTTCATAGCTAGGGTTGGGGACGCATCCAGACATTGCAGAACACATCAGTAGATTTAGTGTGGCTTACTCAGTCTCCATTTATCAAACTATGTCTCAATTATGTTACATTTAGGAAACAGACTAATTTTCTGGTTATAGCACACGGAATTTGTGGCATTCTAATCCTAGTCATCCTGCTGTACGATCTTGAAGAAGTTGTTTTATTTCTCTTTGATGGTAAAAAATTAACTCACCCTGTGGATGGATTTTAATACCATGCCAAGTTTTAAAAAAATCTGAAGCTAATTTTAGCCTTCTAAATCTCTATTTAGGGGCTAAATGGGGTGACTTGTTTTCCACAAGCCTGAGCACCCAGTAACTGTCTCCCACCGAGGCCAGCTAGAGATTTTGGGTGTCCAGCCATCTGAAGCATGAAGCAAAAGGAGAGTGAAAGCAGCCTTTTGTGTGCACATGAAGAGGAGCTCACTGATGTGGTGTGGTGAGACAGGGACAGCTGTCTGTCTTTCCTGGGTGGTTGTCACAGTGGTGTGGAGATGTGGCTCAGATTAATCTCACTAATTTTACTCTCTAAAAGTGGAATGTCTGCCTTAGGCTGGTTATTCATAATCTCTTTAGTGGACCTCTTGGTTCAGTGGATCTGGAGCTGCTCTCAGTGGTGACAGATGATCAGGCCTGGATGTGTTATCCTGCCCATCTATCCAGATATGGGCTGAGTTATCTTCTGTCAATGTTCAGCTTTGTCCACAGAGTAAAGTGCTTCATAAATGCTTAAATGGCTTTCTTGGGCTTTGATGGCTGCAAACAGGTGATTTACAGGACAATAGGTAAGTCCAAAGGTGTGGCTGAGCTGCTGATAGCTGCAGAGAATGGTGAAACCCCATTGCAGGCCTGAAGAGTTTGGTTGTGAAAGCTATAAACAAGTGAAAGCAGGGAGAAGTAGTTGAGTCTTGTAGAGAAAAAGAAATATAAATTTGACTGTACTAGTTGAAAACCTATTCCGTATTGATTGGATGGTTTGTTTCCACTGGAGAGCTTTGTTCTTTTGGGCACTGTTTGAGGGGGAAGATTAATTTTCCCACGGGAGAAATAAGCTTTGAATAAGTCAGCAAAAATGGACTGTGCTTATGTGCACCGTGCATCTATAGGAGAAACAGAAGACGTTTACATGCTCCCTGAGGAGGAACCATGACAAGCAGACAATTAACCAATTCCCCTGGATCCCCAGATTTAAAGAACCACGTAATGGCTTAATTGAGTTGAGTTGCTGAGAGTGCGGCACTGCACTGAGATTCGTGCTGTGAAGTGCGCCATTCCCAGAGGCATCCATCAGGTTTTAAAGAATTGACTTTCCATGCTAATTGACCCAGATGTGCTTGATTTTACTTCACAATCTCCACTTCATTCAATTACTGTTAAAGAGAAGGGAATGAGAAAAAAGGGGTCCATTTGTCTCATGTACTGTATTAAAAGGAAGCTTTCCTAAAGCAACATTCTGTAGTGCTGAACAAATTGTTCAGCTTGAACTGGAGCAGCATTTATTCCACTTCTTTTCATTTATTTCCTGAATGACCGAGCATGTATTTGTAAAGACTAGAGAATATTCCTTAAACCACTCTGCTTGGCAAAGGAAGCATAGGCTTCGTCACCAGAAGAATGAGGGCAGTACAGATGGCTGGATGGTGTCTGGTCTGTCTGATGAGGCAGGGCTGAGCAGCACGAGGGCTGTGCACTCTCATGGCTTGGTGGAGTGCTGGCCCACCCGAATGATCAATAAATGAGCAAAAATCACAGTGTAACTATTTTTGTCTTCAAGAAGGCAAGGAGCCAAGTTTGAGGAATAGGCTTTGCAATGTGAATTAGCAGCTGAACTCTTCCATGTACCAGGCCAGTAGGCACCTCATTTTGGCAAGCTATGGTCAACTTTTATGTGTGTGCAAACATCTCTGGAGCACACAGAGCAATTAGTGTAGGACTGAGGCTCCCAATGCATTCTATGGGCGTGTAGAACTAGGGGTTTTGTTCCTTTTCAGTTCACAAGCCTTAATTCATTTACAAATCAAGTATCTTTATGTGGTGGGGACTGAATCCACCTCTCTAACTACATTCCTGGAATACCACGGGAGGCTTTCTTTGGTAAGGAAGCTGCTGTCTACCTGGTTAATGATTTCAGGCTTCAAATAGCACCAGAAAGAGGCATGTAGAGCAGCTTCTGTACGTGTGCTACTGAAATTAGTGGAGTTCATCTGAGTTTGCATAGCTCTGCATGGGGAGCAGAATTTAGCTCCTGATGCATATGATAAGCTATATGTTGTACCAACCAGTCAAGTTATGGAGCTCCGTTGTAAGGTGAAGGTGCTCAAGGAGTTTACTTCTTCGTTAAAGAGTTGTATACCATATATGGTTAGTGTGGGATTTTTTTTGCTGCTGTTTTCTTTTTTCCTTTAGGAAGGCTCTCCTCCAAACTGCTGAATCATACTGCAACCATAGATCCAGTGATTTTTCATAATTTGAATCGTAGTTGAGTTCTCTGGATATCAAGCTGTGAAGCCACACGTGGGCTCAGCAGTTTGGCAGCCACCAAGTGCAGTTTTGGCAGTAAATATTCACAGTCCAGATGTTCGCAGGTTCAGCCACAGCATACAGCATGTTAAAATTGAGGAACAACATTACTGAAAATTGCTGTTTACTCTTCTTAACTTAAATACCATGGTTTGTACTGTTCTTGATGATTTAGCCTGGATATTAAGAACCAGACTACTTTAAATCTGTATCCCACCCTAGAAGAAAGTCTCATGTAATAAACCCACATCCAGTGAGAAACCTTTTTTTGGAAATTTTGCTCTTGCATTCCTCCTGTCAAGGTCTCCTGTGTGCTGTCCCAGTTAGGCTGACTTCTGAAGTCAGTTATAGACATATTCAGGATTAACAAAAACATTGTGACCCTGTGAAACCAGAAATAAGAAAGTCAGGGTGGTATCTGAGCTATGTGATATGATCATGTCACAAAAGGAAGAAGGACTTGAGGATTTAAAGACAGGAGAAGAGGTGTTGGAAGAAAAAGGGCTTCCTAGAGTCCCTGCCATGGAAAAGAGAACAGTCCTGTTGTCTTGGCATGGAAGAAGACTTGAAAATGAGAAGAGCAGCAGAAAAATATGAAGGAAACAAGAATTCTTTTTTTTTTTTTTTGCCTTGTTTTGTGTTTCAGCAGCTGGGTTAAAGCTGAGTTCCTCACAGGGAGCATTAACTGAGCAAAGCAGCACAGGCCCTTGAAACAGAACAAAATGGCTGGAGGGAGAAAAAGACACAGGCAAAGAATATAATTAGAGAGTTCAATGACAGCAAATTGAACTGGCCAAAGAACCTGAACATTTTACAGTATATTTTTTCCAAGGAATAGATATGTACAGTATTTAACTAAATAGAAATTATTATGGCTTTGCACTGATACTTGAATGCTCACTTACTGAGAACAGTAGAAAAGGTTTGAATAGAGCTTTCGATGAACTCTTTATTATAAGATGTGAGAGCTAAAAGGAGGAACTGCAAGAATTTGTACCAATGAAGGTGTTGTCTCACAGATTCATAAAGGTTCCTTAGTCTTCAGATGAGAGAAAACTACCTCAAATAAGATGTGTAAGTTCAAGTCAGAAAACTCTGGGTTTAACTGTCAAAATTTATCAAAGCATCCTTTGTGATATGTATTAATTATTATTTTTTTTCCTATCCAGGAATCTAGCAAAGAACAAATGAAATCTCTGATGATCAGCTCAGTAGTTGTTTATTATTGTGGTCTTATTTTTGACAGAAGAAGGTCAGATCAGAGATTGGCTGGTATCCTAAGTGAGAGCATAAAGCACATACAGGAAAACAGGGGAATCAGGGCCAGTCAACATGGGCTTATGAAGGGCAGATCCCGCTTGAACAACCGGATCTTCTTCTAACATAAAGGGATTCTCCTGGCTGATGAGGGAAAAGCTGTAGACATTGTCTATTTGGACTTAAGTAAAGCATTGTAACACTACAGGATTGGTGTAACTATATCTGGAAATCTGCTCAGTGGAAAAGGACCTGGGGGTGCTGATTGATGGAGCTGAACATGAGCAGCTTGTGCCCAGGCAGCCAAGGCCAACAGCATCCTGGCCTGTATCAGAAATAACATAGCCAGCAGGACTAGGACAGTGATTGTCCCCCTGTACTTGGCACTGTTACGGCTGCTCCTCAAATACCATGTTCAGTTCTGGGCCCCCTACTACAATAAGGACCTGGGGGTGCTGATTGATGGAGCTGAACATGAGCAGCTTGTGCCCAGGCAGCCAAGGCCAACAGCATCC
>JBCJKH010053503.1:21033-33118 GCA_039877255.1 Loriculus beryllinus
TGAGGGATCTGGAGCACAAGTGTGATGGGGAACAGCTGAGGGAAATGGGGTTGTTTAGTCTGGGGAAGAGAAGGTTAAGAGGGGACCTTATCACTCTCTGCAACTACCTGAAAAGAGGTTGTAGTGAGTTGGAGGTTGGTCTCTTCTCCCAAGTAACAAGCAGTAGGACAAGAGGTAATGGCCTCAGGCAATGACAGGGGAGGATTGCATTGGATATTAGGAAAAATTTCTTCATCAAAAGCGTTGTCAGGCATTAGAATAGGCTGCCCAGGGCAGTGGTGGAATCACCATCCCTGGGAAATGTTCAAAACCCATGTAGATGGGGCCCTCAGTGACATAGTTTAGCGGTGGTCTTGGCAGTCCTAGGGTAATGGTTGGGCTTGATGATCTTAAAGGTCTTTTACAACCTAATTGATTCTATGAGTCTGTGTTGACAGATTATGTTAATACTGTAAAATGCAACTATTTTTTTTTTCACAGTCAAAAATAATGCTCCCAGTCACAGAAAGTATGTGGCAATTTTATGCAAATGAAATATATCCCACAAGTTTTTATAACAAAATTGCAAAGAAACCATAAGAAGCTTTAACAATTAGAGGATTTTATTTCTTGGGAACCAGAACAACTGTAATGGAAGCAGATGCTCACATGGCATACAGGATTTACCACTTAAAACATCCAAAAAGCAGTGCAGCAAAAGGCTTGCTGTGTTCCTGGAATTATGAGATACACATTAAATGCTTTTAAAATGCTTACATTAGTCAAAGACTTACTCATACTGCAAAGTTGATCCCTGCCTAGCTTCAGGGCTATTAAATATCTTAGATACTATTGATCCTATTCTGCATTTTAGTTCCATGGCATAATATTCTCATACTAGAGGAACTGGACATCTTGCCAAAAATGTTTCATAGTATGCTATTCCAGCAGATTTATGTGTGTACTTACAGACAGATGCCATCATCTTCTATCATGTGAGAAGGGGAAGTGTTAACTGTCATCATACCCTGTGACATTTTATAGCAGTCAGGAAAAACAATGGTATTATTGAAATGTGGAGTTCAGAAACAGTAAGAGCTGGTTACATCGTGTGTGTTGAAATTTTGTGTTTTCACACATCTCTAGTGGAATCCCCAGAAATACCATCACTTCCCTTCAGCACAGTGCCTGAAGGTGTTACACCAGGTACAACACAGGATTCAGCAAGAAACTTTATTCTCTAAGTAATAATTGCCAAGTAGTAGCCAGATACCTCAATTTAAGTACTTCTTGAGAGAAAAAGCAACCCCCAGAATAGTTTCTCATCTTTACCACAAATTCCAAACCCCACAGTATATTTGGAAGAAAAGGAGACATAGCTAAGGGATGGAGAATTACACAGAAGCAGTGGAATGACACCCCTCTCTTCCTGAATTAACAACCAAATTAACAAATTGCCATTGGTGCCTCAAGGCAAGAAACATATGGTGTCTACTGAAAATGCTTAGCTGCAGAGTGGAATTGAAATGCCACAGTGGTTTTTTTTCATCCTGGCGAGGAGGAGAGCTAGTACAAAGCTGAGAGGGGAAAATGAGAACTCTTCAGTTCATTCTGTAATATGTGAAGAAGGGAACATTTCTTAGTGGATATGTCATATTAGTGGTTGCTATATTTACCTACATACATATATCTTGAAATGGCATAGTGGTTTTCTCACTGCTAGGGTACAGTACAGAAGAATTATTCACCTATTTATCTCAGAGTAATTGGATCTTTGTTTTGTTTTTGGTTTATAAGAACAAAATGTAAAGTAATTGGTTTGAGTGCTTTCTAAAACCCCAAATTTAACTGATTTCTTTTTTCCATTACCAGGATGGTAAGAGGTATAATTTTTTTAAACAGTTGAACCTGAGAAAACCTTAGATGTTCCAACCCCTCACAATCACCCAGTGAGATCTTACCAAGGCTCTGGGTTTGTTTTCCTTGGTGCTTGGACTTACTAGGAATCTTTGAATAACAGCATTTCTTCAAGAATGGGAGATAAAGAAATCCAGGATTGACAAGTTTGCATTCAGTGAGATCAGAGTCAGTGCAAGGCTGAGTGGAAAAACAATGGCTAGGAAAATAAGGAGAGGAACAAGGAATGTTAAAAGAGTTGTGTGAGACAGACGTTCACTTTTCTAATCCACTGAGAATGATGAGTGTATTTCCTGGATCTGTGTTCCCCCACCCACGTAGCCAGAAAATAAACTTCACGGATTAATTTCTAGGAGCATGGAATGGTTTCCAAAGAGCATTTTTAGCTGGGAAATAGATTCTGTTTTTCAAAGTACACATTCTGGCTGTCTTAGACCTAAAGAACTTGTCTGGCAAGCAGATGATTTTCTTTTACATGGTATTGCAAAAATTAGTTCAAAGACTTTTTTTCTGTATTAGCTCTGTTTCTGTAGGCCCTGTAGGAAGATGTTTGTCAGCTGTTTTCCAGTATACAATGGTAAAATAGCCTTTTCAAGAAAGTGAAATCAAGAGCTTTCTCTTCCCTGACTGCTAGAATATTTGCCCTAAAGAAGAGGGTGTAACTTCAAAGGAAAAAGAAATGCCTGATTGTAAGTAAATAATGAATTCACAGATAAAACTATAGATGCTGTGGCTCTTTGCTTAGGCTTTTCATCTTCCTGCAAAACTAGTAATTTTGTCTGCATTGTCTGTGACTTTTCTGTGGAAAAGAGTGGGAATTAGATTCTCTATTCTATTTTGATGTCAGATGGCAATCACCTTCAGGACAGGATTCATTAATTACTTTATGTACTTGAAAGCAGCATATCTTCTTTTCTATGCGGAAGACCTATACTGCATGTTGCACTGCTCCATCTCCTGGATTTGTAGGGAAGCTGGTTTTCTGGATAGTATTTGTGAAAACTTCTGAGCCATAAGTACAACTGAATCAAGCAATACTGCAAACAAGGGAAATAGCATAAAATCTTCCATTGCTATTCAGAGAACTTATTTATCTGGTGCTGACTGTATCATCGTTGTGCATGAGTTGTGTGGCAGGTATCACTAGTTGTGCACAGGTAATATCACTGTGATGCTTTCTAGGCATGGATTTACTCTAGGGTTGAGAGCCTGTCACCTATTTTCCCTTCCTTCTCCCTGTACTACTGCCACAGGAGCACTTGCTGCTAAGATCATATGAGGATTCCACTGTTCCCCATTCTAATACCACTTGCAGCTGCATGCAGGCTTACATGTTTACTTCAGCTTGAAGTTGTGGATCTGCTGGGAAGGAAATCCAGCCACGAGGCAGTTTAAGTACCAGTTTGATCTTTGTCAGTGAGAGCGACTCAATTTAGACACGTACTGTTGAGAGGTCAGATCTGGACTGGAATATGTTAAGGGCTGTCAGAACATTGTAAGTGGGAAAGACAGCCACCAAGGGTGTGATTCCAGCAGAGAGTCTTGTAAAAGGGGATGTTTAATAGGCCGTGGAGAAGTTAAAAGGAAGGATTAGACAACTTGTGGGGTCAAGAGCACTTAAGTAATCATAAATGCGTAGGGTGGTGCAGTAATTAAAAATGTTCCTGCACTCGGTTGGTCTCAGCTTTCGAGCTGTGCCTAGTACAGCTCTGACAGAACCCCCTTCAGTTCCAATGGGCTTCTGCAATTGGTCCAAATCGTATGAAAGCTTTAAAATTTATACATAGGTTAAATTTAAAATGATGAGTGGGAGAAAATGCCTTATTTATTCAGACTCTTGAATAAACAAATTTAACCACTCTGTTCTCTGAAGTGAAAGTACTTGTGATAGCTGTCTGGAAAGCAAAACTGAAAAAAAAGTTTCAATTCTTATTTTATCATGTTCAAAAGAGATTATTTTTATTAAACATGGTACCTGAAGAGCCTTGATAATGTTTTTCAAAAGCACTTTGATGCTAAATATGTGTAAAAAGCATAAGCAACTTTGTTTCTTAAAATAAAAGGTCACTAATTAATTGAAAAAATAAATGTTTCCCTTGGCTATTTTTACTACTTCTAGTAAACACACAAGAGTTATGCAATTCCATTAAATGCTTAGAACAATATTTCCAGTGCACACTTTGCTTGTTAAATTAATAGAGTGTTTTCTTACACACCAGGCCAGAATCACATGATGAAATTTGAATTGATTGCTTTAGGCTTTTATTCTCTTTCATTGTTTATTTGGGTCAGGCATTTAGGAAGAAGATAAATCTAATATAAAAATATTAACCTTCTCCTTGAAAACACATTCTAAAAACTATGAGAGTTGCTGTTCTGTGCTTTGATGTGCATCTTGCTAAGTTCATATTCTGATTTACTTATGTTTTTTAAGGGAAGGGAAGTTGACACCCTCCTCACAGCAGCAGTGGAGCTGTATGAACCTGAGGTCTGTAAATGCTGGAAAGAAGAGGCAGGAAAAGACTGCCTGCTAATAAAAGGGTAATTCAGAACATGATACTTATGTGACCCAAAATAGCACTGCTGTTTCTCTCATATTATATTTCTTGTATTTGGCATACAAAAATTCAGCTGGGATCCTGGCTTCTTAAAAATCCTTTCTACATGAAAAGTGACCTTTCCTCCTTAAATGTCCTGCCTCTCTTCCTCCTTATACAAATTTCAGTCATATGGAGTGAAAGAAAGTAGCTTATCCTGCCACCCTAACAAAGGTTTTCAGGACAGTGAAGTTAGGACTGGGTCTGGAGTTTATGTGGAAACTGGTGGAGCCTGGTTAGCAGCAATAAAACTGATGAAGTTAGCTAACAATGTACTGCTAAGGATTTTTTTTTAATATGCTTATTTTAATACCTTTTTATACCAAAGGCAAAAGTCAAAATCAGTAACACAGACATTGCCTTGAACCATGAGTGAAATGCCTCACAGGCATCTCCAGGGATCTGGGAAGGATTTCAGAGGGTGATGGTGGAGCTGCTGTCCTGGATTCTTTGCAGGCAGCGTCTTCGGGTGTTTTGGACAAATTTGTGATAGTCCATCAGTGTAGCGAGAAAAAGGAGGTACAGTTTTGGTAACACGAGAACTCCTTTGCCAGATGTTGGTAGTGACACTTCAGGTATTTTAGCAGGAAGCCCTAATGTGATTTGTGAAAATACAGAATCCTGCCTTCCTGCATGGATAACAAAGACCCATATTTCTTTCCAGTATTATGTGCAGAAACCATTTGTTCCTATATTCCATTCCTGAAATCAGTATGTTCTCTTATTACCATACATTTTGAAACTGGGCAAAGCATGAAAGCAAAATAATGAGAAGCTGTATTTCTGCCTGTGTCTAAGTAAGATAATAGGAAGTCTCACGGGATAAATGTAAGCTGCTTTGTTATTTTCTTTCTTAACATTATTTTCTGTGTTTCACCCATTCTGAACAGTGCAGGCAGGGAAACAGAAAACTGCCTTTCTTCTTAAATTATTTCACAGGCCACTAACAGCACATCTCCTTCTGCATTTGTGTAACACCAGGCACAGGAAGACCTTGCTCCATGACTATAATTTCAGGCAGATAATTCACATTAGTGATTTGTTGTGCAAAAGCAAACCCATTCTCCACCAGCAATGTCCTGTTCCCTGCTGGGAGAAAGATGGCAGGTTGTTCTGTGCTCAGTGGGCATGGTGGAGGTGAGCCCATACAAGCACCCACCAGCTGGAGCCTTTGGTCTTACTTCTTGCAGATGGGTGCTACTAAAGATGCCCAGCCCAGGCAGCAGGGAAGGCTGGAGATACTGGCCTTGCCAGCAGGGCCAAACCCTCTCCTAGCAAGCTCTAAAGCTGCTGCTTCACCCCACAAGCTGCTGTAAGGTGGGTGCCAGAGGCTGGTCCCATTACAGTGACAAGCTGAGCTGCAAGTGCTGGCAGTTAGAGGCAGTCTGCCAGGGAAAGACTGTGCATCATGAAGCCTCAAGGCAAGAGTGGAAGCAAGGCTTAAAATGGCTGGACAGCTTGTCCACTAGAAAACAGGATTTTTTCCATAGTCACTTCCCAGTCTTGGATATACAGTCTCCAGTTGCAGAAGGGATTTAGAGCTGGCACAGGTAGCCTCTTAGGTATTAGGCTGCCCTGTGTGCTTGGCACCAAATTCAGACAACTTTGAGAACAGATCAGATCTTCTGGCAGTTGCTTTATTATTATTTTTTTGTTTGTTTTGGATTGTTGGGGTTGGTTTGGTTTTTTTTTTTGGTACTTCTTTCAATAAGAAAGCAGTTCTATTTTTAGGACTTGGCCCAAATTGTTGAACTGCGCGATTTGAGTTTTACTGTTATTTTTCCTCTCCTCAATCAAAATGAAGTGGTTCTGGCTGATCCAAGCTGACCAATGCTGCTGCTTCTCTTAAAGTTACATTTGAGGGGATTTTGTGAGTGCATGGGTGCATATGTGTGCACGGAAAGTTTTTCTGTATTTCCTGGAACAAAAGGGGTCTTTGCTTCCTCCAACTCTATACCCTGTGCTTGTAAATGCCTCTATTAAGACTAGTTTTATAGAATCATAGAATAATTAGGGTTGGAAAAGACCTTAAGATCATCAAGTTCCAGCCCCCCTGCCATGGGCAGGGACACCTCACACCAAACCATACCACCCAAGGCTCTGTCCAACCTGGCCTTGAACACAGCCAGGAATGGAGCACTCACAACTTCCTTGAGCAACCCATTCCAGTGCCTTACCACCCTAACAGTAAAGAACTTCTTCCTTATATCCAATCTAAACTTCCCCTGTTTAAGTTTGAACCTGTTACCTCTTGTCCTGTCACTACAGTCCCTAGTGAAGAGTCCCTCCCCAGCATCCCTATAGGCCCCCTTCAGATACTGGAAGGCTGCCATGAGGTCTCCATGCAGCCCTATCTTCTCCAGGCCAAACAGATCAGGTTGCTCAGAGCCCCATCCAACCTGACCTTGACTGTTTCCAAGGATGGTGCATCCACCACCTCTCTGGGCAACCTGTGACAGTGTTTCCCCACCTACATTGTAAAAAATTTCTTCCTTGTATCTAATCTGAATCTCCTCTCTTCTAGCTTACAACCATTATCCCTTGTCTTATAACTACAGGCCATACCAATCTGTTCCCAGCTTTCTTAAAAGCTCCATTTATATATTGAAAAGCTACAGTAAAGTTTCTCTGCAGCCTTCTCTTCTCTAGGTTGGACAATCCCAGCTATCTACAAGTTTTCAATAAAAATCTGGGAAAAAAACATCTAATGGAAAGCTTTATTTCTCTGGCTCAGCATAGTGAAGCTCAGGCTTTAGTCTTCTCCAAGGAAGAAAAGCCAGATTTGGAGATATTCTAGGCTGAAGAATAACAGCTCCCAGGAAGGAAGGATAACTTTAAGTGTAGAAGGTAGGTTGGAACATTTCTTTTGCATCTGTTTCTGTAGTATAAATAAACATACATAAACAGAGAAAATAACAACAAGAGGAAGTAAACCAAAATGAAACAGTCTTACAAACGTTTCTTCCCCTGGGGAGGCACTGACTGTAGAAAAAGCATAAGACAAATGTGGGGATGCTGAGTTCCTCCCCACCACTCCCACCCCCATGTGATTCTGAAAGAAGCTTCCAAAGTTATGATCTCAAGAATTATATAGGAAACCATATAGAAAATAATAGAGGATAAACAGTTTCCTGCCTGTGTAACCGCATTTCACTGCCAATTTTATACTGGATTGTTATACACAGATGCTGCAAGAATTTGGCCCTGAAACTGGTTGGTTGCCAGCTGTAACAACTGAAAAATTAGATCAGCTTCTGTACAGTGCCATAAAATGAACAATGGCTGCTGTAATACCATATCTTACAGATTCTTCTATGTGGGTTTTTTTTTTCCAAACAATAAATGTAAATATTAAAATGCCATGATATTTTTAAACTTGGCTTTAGAATACTGGAGTGGCTCTGTGGGAAAATCATTTATCCCTGGCCGTGTAACAATCACTTTCCACCCGTCAAAACTCTGGCTACAATCTGTTCCTAATTAATCAGGAAGACAAGACAGGGCGAGTCTTGTACTGAGACAATGCTGTATATAGTGGACTCACTGTAAAGCATGCCAGACAAAGATGTGTTTAGTGGCCTAACAGGAACATTCTAATTATCAGCTTAATGCTCGAGTCTTAAATTCTTTTGAAAAACAACACACATTAAAGCACAGCAAATAATCTGGATATTGTGAAAATACATAATTTAAAGTAGTAATGCCTAGAACAACCCAGCATATTTAGAATTTTACCATGGAATTATCTAATTCTTCCAGAAGCTCTGAAAAGTGTAGGAAATTCAAAAACGTTGACAATCTAGCTCTTTGTTCAATAATAATTTTTAGAGCTTGTAGAGCTGAAATAGTTTTTACAGCTGACCAAGTAAAAGATGTGATGCTCCAAAAGATAGTAAAAATAGAGAAATTAAAACAAACAAAAATAAGTTTGTGAAAACTGCTTGTATTTTTTGGCCAGCAATAGTTCTGAGTTGCTGAATAGAGCTCTCTCTTACAAACCTTAGTAACACAGATGGTTCAGCTAAAGTAAGGGCAAGCATTCATCTATCAGCTATGTGCAGAGGCAGATCATAAGAGAGAAAAATGATCTACTTTAAAAAATGGGAGTAATGGGAAGTCTGTCCATGTTCATTTTTATTTTGCTCTTGTTCCTTTTATTCTTAATGTGAGGAGCACTGTAGTGAGTGCTATGTGTCATTGCTCTTTGAAATGCTGGAAATAGAATAGGAATTGCTCCAGCAACATAGCTTAGAAATGATAGTCAGCAAGTGTGTTTGTAAAAAAGGAGTTATGTCTGTTTATTATTCTATCTTGTTTTGAAGAAGACCAGAACTGTCCTATAATCTCTTAAAAATGAAACTCTTTTCAAACTCTTTCCAGAAAAGTATTTCTGATTTTATTGTAAATATGAATAGAAGTCCAGGGTACTGTTTCCGTACTTGAAAAAAATAACAGTCTGTTATTCCTAGATGGAGAAAGCAGTGAAACAACTCAGGCTTGTTTAACTTCTGTTCATGCTATAGCACAGCAGTGTCAGATGAAACGATACGCTGAGTGCATGAATGTAGCTGAAGGTTTCATGTTATGCTGCAGATTAAAATCACAGATGATGGAAAGACCTACAGGTTGCTTTGTGTACCAGCAACAGTTAGAGATTTCAGCTGACTTTTACACATGAAGCAGTTCTTGTGAGTGGGTGGGCTGTGTGGGCAGAAACTCTCCCAGGACTGAGATCTCACTTGATAATGCTGGCTCCGGATGTAAAAATATTAGCCATTGGAAACTTAATCCAGCAAGGGCCTTTTTTTCTTTCTAACCTTCCATCTATGCTGCACATACCCCTTTCCTCCCATCCCTCAAGGTCTGCTTCCTTATAGGCAAAATCCACAAATAGGATTTGTTACAGATTTGTTTTGCAAGATTTCTCATAATTGACATGAGCAGATGAACAGTATATAACTCTGATCTCTTTTAACTTTTGATCTGCAGTAACTTTTCCTGTTGCTGCACTCTGCCAAGAATTAGACTGTATGTTTTTCATGGATAGGAATTTGTGTGAAAATCCTTGTTGCATTGAATAAAAAGACAGTTTTACACTGTGGGATTTTACTACTCACCCCTCTACCTGTAGTGCAAGGCAGTTAGTTTGCCTTTGGGCTATAAAAACGTAAAAATTATCAGTAGTCCACAAGGAAAAAGTAATTGTATTTAAAAGGGGTGAGTAAAATCATGATAGAATCTGCTGAAGCTAAATAGCATGAGTCATTCCTCAACAGGGACTATTTCTGTGACGTACATTGAGCATGGGATGCTAGGCCAAGAAAACTCATTGTGGATATCTGGGCTCAGCATTGTTGCAAGACAAAGAGAAAATTTTACTATATATACTGTGAGAGTATTGAAAACATTTTGGACACCTGGGCTTGGCTTTTTGGGTTTCAACTCCTAAACTTAATTAAAATAGAATAAAAATAGAGAGGGATATCTCCACAGTGCTGTGACTCTGCCTGGAGGAAGACAGGAGCAGCCAGGTCACTCCAGGAGATGTCAGATGGCCCTGCTTACAGAGGGGTGCAGTGGGTGTCTGGCTTTGCTCTGTAAGATTTTTGAGGCAGGGACTTAGCTGAATGTATTTTCTACCTCTGAATAGCATACCTGTTTCAGACAGCTAATGGTATTGACAAGATGCGTTCCAAAACAAAATATTTATGTCACTTATTATTCCTACACAAAATTCCTACAAAGATTTTACTATGGCTGTAGTAATTAAATACAAATATAATAAATATTTTTCTTATCATTAAGAGGATTTTGGTTTTATCATAATTACATGAGCTTCTGATATATGTATAATTGTATTAATTTTCAGTGGCTATGAAATCCCTATTGAAGGTAAAGTTTTAATACACAGAAACACACCATCTGTACAATTCTCAATTAAGGAATATTAGGAACTTAAGATTTCATTGTAAATGTACTGCATTTTGCTATCAGAAACATGATATAAGCTTAATTAGAAAATAAAAAAAAATGTGTTTAAACCAAATCGTTCTACTTATAGTATCTCCGCCTGGCAATCAAAAACATTGCAGATGTTTTCTAACCATAATGAGCAGACTTGGATACTCTTGTTTACAGTTCCAGAGTACGCAGACATCATGGAAAAGGAGTTTACCCAAACACAAAAGACTGGAATCATGCTTCTTTTTAGTGACAGCTCTGTTGTCCCTTTCTCTTACAAGAACTTTCTGACCCCACGACAGCCATTATCTCCTCTCCCATGCTTAACAGGCATATTTTAGATTAGCTAAAGATACACCAAGTCAGTTGCCTCTCTGTAACCTAAACTACAATTCATGGTGATTGAAGCACATACTCTGTATTTGGCAATCCTAGCTTGTTTTAATGGTTTGTTTGGCTTGTTTTAGATCACCAGGACATTTTATGTTTTTATATTTGAAAGAGGGATAGTGCAATTAAACTGGCAGCTATCTGAATAGTAAATAAGAATGTGGAAATACAATACCAAGGAAACACCAACTCCATAGAACTTATCCTGCCAAATAGAAATAACACAAAACTCTAATGCTACACAAGAAGTTCACTGTGTAAAAAATTTGTTGTTATTTCTCCAGGAATTGAACTGAGCATGTGTGGCTTGAGCTTTACGAATATGGACAGCCAACCCTGAACTAGCATTAACAGACAGTACAGGGGGGTGGGTTGTTGGTAGGTTGTTTTAGGTTTGATGGGGTGATATTTGATGGATATATTCCATTTATTACCTTGTCTCTTTTGTTAAGGGAATGGCATTGAGGAAGAAAAACAACATAGAATGGTGGAGTGAACATGGAGAAATGTTGGTTTACTCTTAGCTTTATTGTGCATTTTATGTGGCCCTCAGGGCACAGACAAGCTTCAGGAGCTCTGTTGTGACTGCCCAGGTTGTGACTTACACAGTAAATAATACAAGGCAATTGGAGATAGTGGGAAACCTGTTAAGGAGAGAGAAACTATGAGAGGCCTTCCTTCCACCTATATTAACTGTACTCCTGAGTAAGCTAACCTGTTGCCAAGCGCTGAGTAAGTTTGTTCCAGACATTATGGAATCACAGTGACCTATCAATGTTTAAACAAGCTTATGCAAGTCCTTGAAATTAACCTTATCTTTAAAATTTCTCAGTGGTATACTTAAAAACAAAGTGGTTTTGTAAATTCATTAGGCTTTACTGGCAAGAGTACTCCTATGTTTGATAATTTATTGTTTATTTAAATAGAAGAGATTTCATTGCTTACTTTTACTCTGTCCTTTAAAGCAGAAATAGAGCAAGCATCTTATGTATTCTGAGTTTACTCACTGAATCCCATCCCATCCTGTGAGATGCTATCATACACTTTCTTGAAAGCAGGAAAAACCTACAGGAGATTCTGGTGTCTGAGTTTCTGAGCAAAGCTGCTACAGATTCATTAATGCAAACAGAAAAGAACGACAAATTCTGAAATGAAGTAGTCATGAGCATTTGTCCTGGGTTCAGCAGTAGCAGTCATTTTTCTCCTTCTTAGTAGCTGGTGCAGTGCTGTGGTTTTGACTT
>JBCJKH010053503.1:39738-54063 GCA_039877255.1 Loriculus beryllinus
GTGAGTGAGAGGCTGCATGGCTGAGTTGCCGACTGGGCTTAAACCACAACAAGAGCTTATACTGCTTCTGCTTTACGAGCAAAGAATTGAGAGCCACTTGGTTGGAGCTTAGGAGAGTGGAGAGAGAAAAAGAGAGAGAATTATCGTAAGAAGTGACAACTGTGAATATTTTTCTTGTCAGTATAACATTACCTCTTTTGAGAGAAAAAAATTTCTCCAGACTGAACAATCCCAGCTGTCTCTGCCTTTCCTCATAGGTAAGATGTTCCATCTCTCTGATCATTCTGTGGCTCTCCTCTGCACCCTCTCCAACAGTTCCTTGTCTTTCCTGTGCTGAGGGGCACAGAGCTGGATACAGTACTCGAGGTGGGGTCTCACCTGAGCAAAGTAGAGGGGGAGGATCACCTTCATCAACCTGCTGACCTTGCTGCCATTTGTTTGGTAGCAATGGGCATTTCCCCTTTGTACAAACAAGGGAAAGATTCACTTGAAAGTTTGGAAAAAAATAACAGTTTTATCTAATACATAAGGGGTCTTCAGCTGACTGAGGTGTTCCCTTGCCCTGTTAGTCTCCCTCCCTGCCACTCATGCACTGCTGAGTCCACCATTTAATCGCCTGCAGGGGAGGGACAAGAAAGGAGATGCATGGGGTGAGCTTGGCTAATACCAGAAAAGAAAAAGTCCTCTGTGCCTCACCAAAAAGGGATAAGAAAGAAAAGCCCATAAAGTAAGGCAGGATTTTTCTGCGACTACATTGTAAAGGAGAATTTTTATATACTTTACACCAAAACCACATAGTAGATCTGATTCTTAATGTAATTAAACTCTTCTGAACAGATTAGGGATACCCAGGGCATTAGGGTGCATGCAAAACTGATAGCTTGGCCATTCTTCTGGAATCAATGGGGCTCTGCTGGGATTTGGCTTGGACACAGAATCACAGAAACATTTAGGTTGGTATCCTAAGAGCTGCTGTTCCACTGACATCTCTTACATCAGCATGAATCTTTCAGAAGAAGTGGGCTGTCTGCATACACATGTGGCTGAGTGCAGCTTTTTGGCCATTGGCTCAGTGGCGATTCTGAAGCTTTACAATGCTGCCTTTGCATTAGGCTCAGATTTCAAGAGCTCATTTGTCTGCCAAGTGTCACAGCACATGGGGAATGCAAGGCCAGCCCACTCTGCTCACATGGAAGATGTCAAGCTCCATTGCTACAAGGATTTTCTCAAGAATCTTCTCAATGCCCCAAGAACCTGCTGTAGGATAATATCCTAATATTGAACGAAGTTGCTCATGTATAGGTAGATCAAGACCATAGGCTTCTTGTGCTCTGCTGAGGTCTGAGCCATATGATGCTTTCTGGCTCTTGTTTGACAGACATTTAGAGACATGTCTTGTAGTGGAGCCATTTTCCCAAGAGGTTATTCTTTTTCTAAAATATGCCTCACTACAGTCCAAAACCCCAAATGCACCAAGATTTTATTAGAAGTACTGACTATCAGGTGAGACTCAAGAAAGCGAACTGACTTGATAATGGCATGAAAACCCTGTGTTTTTTTAAAGAATCAGTTTACAAAATGGAGACCGACGGGTGGGGAGGGGAGAATTAAGTTTAGAACTTAATTCCTTCATGATCAACAGCCTCATTTACAGGAAGAATACAACAAATCTCTTGTTTTTGCAGCACAAGGGTTTATACAGATAAACATGTTGAGAATGTTGCTAGACCATAAAGAATTCCTATGAGCTGGGGGAGCTAGCGCCATTGCACAGCCCCAGCAAGTTCTGCTTTCCTACTGTCTCCACCTGCCTCAGTGCCAGGGAGGGAGACCGCTGGAGTCGTACTATTCCTGTGAAGCTCTCCAGCACGTTTATTCTGAGTACAGGCACAGTCGTCTTCCATTTTTCAATTACAGAAACAAGAATATCCTGTTGAGCTTTCTTGCTTTCCTCTCATCCCTACTGCCACTGCTTGGTATGGCTGTGGGGGATATAAATGGAACAGGAAATTTCCCACGTCCAGGATCAATGTCATTAAAGACACGTCTTGTTTTAAAATCTAATTTTATATAACTGCTCTGTTATATAATATGCTTTCGTTTGTCGACTTGATTTTTATCGAGGTAGTGTACATTCCCCTGGACCTTTTCATGAAGGAATGTTTATACCTGTGGGCAAGCACTAATGGCAGTGAAAGGCTTGCATTCATGGGAACAGCATTTAGCAATTCATGGTTGCCAAGGTAAGCAGCAAAGGCATGCCCTCTGCCACTCCACTGCCTCTAAAAGAAACAGTCTCTAAGGTAACAGGCTAGCACCCCTTGAGGCCAAAAATCTTTAGCTTTTTAGACAGAAAAACACATTAAATAATACCAAGAAAAGCATTTTTTTGTCCAGGCATTTCTTCTTCACAAATGAAAAGGGGCTCAAAGTGTTCTATTTTTGGTTCTGCGCAGGAATTTAATTCAGATGCTGCCCAGTGCTTTGTGCACTCAACACCCCTTTGACAGTTTAGTTTCAGGGGCACATAGGGCTAATGAGCCAAGGCATGACTGCAGTTGGAGGCTGGCGTCTCCCAGGCCTGTGACTGTTGTTCAAGTGAATAGGCAATTTCCCTGATTAGCTTGGAATTTGCAGCATTATCTGGATGGTTATTTGGCATGAGCCCTTTTTCCAGGATTACAGTCAATGTGGGTGATTGAGTCACCTGAAGAAAAGGTCTGCAGAGGCAGTGCTTGCCAGATGCCAGATGCTGCTTGTGATGGGACAGAATGTGCTTCTCTTTTTGACTTCATCTTGCTCTCCAGCCACTTGCCAACAACCTCTTTTATCTTACTGTAGCAAAAAGGGGGAAGTAGGTGAGTCATCACATTTTCCCAGTGCAAGATTTTAATTAGGAGAAGAAACAAACAGTAGAGGGCTGTTCTAACAAGAAGTAAATTGCAACAGCCAGATCACCTTTCTGCTAATGTTGGAGTGTCAGAGAGCCATTGCATAAGAAGACAACTTGTCTATACCATCTGCAGGACATTTGTATGACTCTAACACCGGTACAATTTGCCGGACGTGGGGAAAAACAAAGGAAGCATTTCTATGGAATATATATATATATTTTTAATAAATGGCTGAAGCTATTGCAATTTCTTGACAGTTATAAAGAGACAATTCATGGACTGTAACGGAGTAATACAGGATCTGCTGGTTCTCTTTTAACATCTGGTGCAGTTCCTGGAGTTGTAACAAAAGTGTTAGAACTCCTCATGTGAGGGAGATGCCTCCTGGGACCCTTTTATAACTTGGTCAACAGACTTAATACTGACATTAGTATGTTTTACTCTGAAGAGGGGCAGTCTGTTATGATTACCTAGCCATATATTCAGGTGTGCAAAACAGGCCTCATATTTCAGCAGGACTTTGGGAATAAGCTTCATGTTCTTGAGTTATCAGTGCAGGGGGGGATAATGATTTGCCTACTTTCAGTCTGACAGGAAGGATACTGCCCTGATTGCATTCAAAGAAAGGACGTACATCACTAACAATTCACTTCTCTGTTTACTTTTCGTCATGTTCTACAGACTAAAGTAATTATGGGATAACTATGGACTTTCTAATGGTTTAAAGCATAACAACACAAAGAAGATTAAACAAGGAAATGAATTAGTTATGTCATCCACCCCAGAAACTACCAAAATGTGACAACTTATTATTCAAAAGAGGCAAAAACAAGGGCAAGCTAGGAAGTATACAGATACTATTTTAATTTCAACACCTTTACATGTCCACATTTTGATGCAGCACACATTCAGATGCTGTTATGAAAGAGAAGTCCTGCTCCATTGTAGACACAAACTGGCTTGGGCTTACTAAATAAGAAGGAATTTGGTATTCGTTCATTGCACATCTTGCTGTTTATTCACACCCCAGATTGCGCAAATGGACTTACATTTCACTTCAGTAGGATGGAGAC
Organism: Loriculus beryllinus; assembly: GCA_039877255.1. NCBI lineage: Eukaryota > Metazoa > Chordata > Aves > Psittaciformes > Psittacidae > Loriculus > Loriculus beryllinus. Next base: position 43,706 of record JBCJKH010053503.1, read on the forward strand.
ATGTAGCTGCCAGAACAATTTGGAAGAAATTGCCTGTCTTTAGGGGCAGAGTCTGCATGCACCTGAACAGCCAACACAAAACATCTCTATACTGCCTCAGCTCTGGGCTTCTCTGAAGATAGTTGCCTCTTTCTGCTGTTTTGTAAGGTAAGCTGCCCTGTACCTAAGTCCAGTGGGAATGGATGTTGTAAGAAATAACTTAGTGTGCCTAGCACATGTCCACAGCACTGGGTTTAGCAGACCAAGCCACTTCCAGCTGAAACATGATCGAGTTGTGAAATGAGTCTGGTCAGGAAAACAAAAGCACTGAGTCTCTTCAGTTCTTGTGTATTCTCAGGAACATCCATATAGATTTGGCTGAAACATTTCAGAAGCATTCATCTTCAAGAAGATATACAATATACAAAAGTTCAATTTCATACACTCTTAACTAACTGAAAATAAATTCTTGAAATGTAATATTTCAGACAACATGAGTAGTAGGAAGCAGTATTACATTCATCTATGAAATAGAAAATTTAAGAACTGGGGAATGAGTTATAAAAAACGACTTTTTAAAATGCTGGCTTTACTTGACTTCCCTGAACTTTGTGTTGATATTTTTGTTGACTCCATAAAGTAGATTGTCATGGGATCTTTACTTGGTATCTACAATTAAAAAATGTTATTTCTTTTTTTTTTTTTTTTCTCCCCAAGAACTATTATGTTGTTACTATGAAAAGGCAGAAGCTTGGGAAAATTAAAGTAAAAACTGAACTGATTGCTCATACTTTGAAAATGTGGTTTATAAAGCCTGTCTTTCAACAGCTATGAAATACTTACATTCCTGTGTTAGAAAGATGAAAATATGGAACTGCAATTTGCTTAGCAGATCTTAACTGCAGCTGGAAAATGTATTAGTTTCATCTGATTCAATTACCATCACTTTTGTCTTTCTCTCCGATCTGTATTAGTTGATCTGTACTTTTGCAGGTCCAAAGGCACAGTGTACACATGCTTTTATATAACATTTATCTTCTAATCTACACATAAACTGACATCTTAGGGTCTGATTCAAGATTTAGCAAGGGCTCTAGAATGACTCCTAGCTAAGAATCAATCTATTACCCTGGAGATCTGACCAGGACTTTTCCTCGTAAAGTATTCCCTAGATTTCAGTCACTGCTCCCAGAGTAGGTACAGGGAGTTAATGAGATTTTTTTCTCAAATTCAGGTTTTAATCAATCATTTAGCAAAAATATGAATGATGATGGAATTTCAAACAATTAGAGTTTTATACAGCAGATGGATATTGGAGCTTTTAGAATACGCTTCCTATAACATTTAAACTTATACAGTGCCCAAATATTTTTGTTCCCAAAGGTTGATGACTTTATTTTAGTTTGTTTTCGGTTTGGACAGATATGGGAGAGCCCAGACTCTTATCCAAACACTATTTGAATAAGCCAAATGTTTTGATATTGCAAAATTGAAAAGAAAGTGATTTGTGTAGAAGAATTTCTCAACAGATTTTCAATATCTTGAGTCCTCCTTGGCGCTATCACAGTTTCAGCCTTTCTTTTGTGGACATTTATTTCCATGTCTATCCCAGACCTGGAAGCACAAAAGTAAAAATATTTGTAAAAAAGATCAACCTAACATTTCAGGAAGCAAGGAAAGCCTTGGGCAGTAGTGACTCTAAGAGCAGACAAAAATCTTTTATTCTACTTGAACCGCTTTTCCCATCTTCACCGGACCATTTCTCAGGAAACCTCAAAATGCTAAAATGCAGACCTCTTACATGAGCACAGACAAAGGTAGTGATGCCTAATGATATATGTATTAGCAAAAGGAAAATAATGAACTCCATCAAGAATGGATTAATTGCATTTGCTAGATAATAGTAGATACTCATGAAGAGGGAGAGAAATCCTTCTCTCATACCAATATATTTATGGCTAGACTGACTAGAAGTCTAACTTCTGAAATATTTCTCTAAAAATGCTAGTATAGGTCATGGGGTTTTGTTTCCTTCTGGCTTAAAAAAATTAAATGCATTTACAGGTAAGATACCATATTTCTTTCGATCCCATGGGTCAGGTGTATGGTTGATAAGTAGAAGCTAGCAACCGTATCCTTGTGCTCTGCCACTTACCCCACCACAAACAACATGCCTAATTGTTATAAATTATTTGAGTGCTATGGTGCCTTCCTGGCATGTGAGCTTCTCAAGGTCTCATTTTTGACATTACTGTCTTACTGCAACTGGGACTGGTATAGAGATGATGATACATTCATTGTGGAATCACCACCACTGGAGATGTTCAAAAGCTGTGTAGATGAGGCCCTCAGTGTCATGTTTTGGTGGTGGTCTTGTGAGTCCTAGGGTAATGGTCGGATTTGATGATCTTAAAGGTCTTTTCCAACCTGATTGGTTCTATGATTCTATAAATGATCTGGGAAGATGCCATCTTGTTTTCAAGCCAAGAAACAGCTCATTGGCCTCACAGCTAAAACCGCTAGCGTCCTTTCGGTTTTAAACTGAGGAAAAATGATGGGAAGTCACTGAAAGACAGTAAACATGAATCAACCCTTAAATGCCAACCTGGTTTTAAATAGTGCTCTGACAACACACAGAAAACTATTTATTTTGAGACTTACATGACTTCTGCAGAAGTTTGTTGCAAATACAATGAAAAATATAATATTTACATAATCTGTAAATAAAACAGTAAAGAAACTCACCAGGTTCACAAGTCAAAAAGCAGTAGGAATCAACAAAGTCATTAATATACGGATTGATTTTGTGCCTTGATAAACAATGAATTCATTGATATACACATATCTGCAGATATGTATAAACATGCAACACTTTTCAGAGAAAATGAAAACATTTGTCAAGGACCATTTCCCAAACTACTACTTACAGGAAGCAGTCATAGGTTTAACAGAAAGGAACTGGTTTCTTGGATTTGTAACTAGTGTTTTTTAAGAGAGTGAGTTAGATCCTAGAAAGACACTAAGGATATTCAGATAACATTTTCTAGAGCTAAGATTAATCATAAAATACAGCCTAATGCGTACAGAAACACAGTCTGACACTATGTGCCTGAAACTGTGCACAACTACCTGTGCATATTTGCTTACTCACCCCAAATGTAAAATCTTCTCTAAAAAAGAAAGTGACCTTATTGTCATACATAGTAGAAAGATAACTCTTGATAAATTGGAGAGGAAAAATAGCAATCTCAAGAGTTTGAAGGGGCAGAGGGAATTATAGACTGTGGTTCTTAAGCTTCTTTGGGATTATTTTTTGACAGTTCCTCCAAAATTAATTGAAATGTTACTTCTTCCTTTGGGTTCAAAGCAAAAGTCACTTTCTCTTCCTCAGAATCTGCCACCTATAAAAAGTCAACATTTCCATTTCTAATCTTCAAAGTAAATTACAGCTGATGGACAGGCAATGCAATAAGCTTTGTTAGCCTCATTTCCATTGGCACAGTATTAACTGAAGTCTATTTTTCTTGTAGACATACTAATATCTTTATACTAATGATATAAAAAATAATCTTATTTTTGGTGAAATACACTGGTGACGGAATAACCAGCTACACAGATAAAGCAAGGTTTGAAAAATGAAGGTAATTTTAGTACAATTTAAAAAGTCTGCTCTGGGATTTGAGGAAGCTGACGTTAATGATCTAGAATCATGAGAAGTTACCTACACTTTCCACAACGTTTGCAGAGAAGAATCAAAATGCATTTAAAAAGTTACCCACACAATCCCTTTCCCTCAGTTTTACACCACAGGGAACTGCTGAGCTAACACTGAGTTGCATTGAGTAATTTCCCCTTGTTTTAAACAGAATACAATCACTGGTATCAGGTAACTATGGTTTTGTTCACCTTGACATTAGATAAGGACCATGGCTTCTGGCTTTCTGCCCTTGTCTTCTTGCAACCATTTGTAATAGATTACTATGTGGATGAGTTAGAAATATCAAAGCTCTACTAAGAACTACTTAACCAGGTATCCCAGCTCATCCTCCTGCAGTGTTCCTGAGTGCTTTTCCCTTTTCGAAACACTCCTGGTGCCTCAGGCTGTGACAAACTCCAGGACATGTTGCCTCAGCACTCTTGGCACATGTCTGCCTCCATGCAAGCACCTCCTCTCCAGGCTGGCAGAGAACAGTGTTTTCCAGATGCAGAGAGGCCAATGTAGTTTTGACATAGTAATTGTGGGGATACAAATATGCTTGAGGGTTCATGTAATGGAAAAAGGTGGGTGGAAACCCCTTAGTTTGGCATCAGATGAGCGTATTGAACTGTTAACAAGAACTTTGTTGCACTGATATGCAGTGTGTGTTGGGAACATAGTTTCAGGGAAGGTGTCAGAAAACTAGTCTTAAATGAAACTAATTGCATTTGCAGACTTTCATAAGAATTGGAATAAAACCACCTTTTCTTAGGCTAATAAAAAACATCTTTTCTTAGGCTAACACCAACAGAGAAGAACAGAAGATGATAACAAGCTCTGTAATTAGCTTGAACCATTTGGCTTAGTAAGCTTACAAAGAGTTTGCCAGGTGTTTTAAATCCCTATCAGTAAGTTTTCCAATATCGGCAAGGAAAACTATTAGGCACTGAATAAGGATTTTAGTTTTCTAGGCCTTATCACCAAAGACCTGCTCTTGAGCAAGTGTTTAGGCTTTACACCTTAGCTAGTGATAAGTGACTTCCAAAAGCCCCATGTGACACTCTGCTCCCACTTGCCTTGCTGTCAGTGGAGGCTTACCATGGGTTTCGATGTCCCCTATACAAGGCTGAGTTAAGGGTCCTCCAGAAACCTCTGGTCATTGTTTCTCCAAATATTTTTTTTGCTCAACCCCCTGTGACTTTGTTATGAAGTGTGTGCTTTGACCCAGATCAAGCAAATGTGGAAATGTGTGTGCAGCTGGTGCTGCAGAGAAAATGGGAGAGCTCCTAAAACATTGAAGAAATACAGGTATTTTTAAGGATTCTCAGGAGAATGAGGAAAACCTAAGGAGAAAAATATTTACAATCTATTCAGACAATAAAAGGGATGATGGATGAAAAGCACACTAGCTGGGTAAAAGAAGCTCATTCTACTTCTGCCAATAGTTCAGTGTAATATGCTTCAGCCAGGCCCTAAATAGTGATTTGCTCTACCATAATTCCTGCATTCAATTGCCAGCGAAACATATTTGTTGCTGGTGGTTAGCATCCAGCCTTTGAAATGGTGCAATGAGTGCCTCGGTTTTGTATTATTTAGTCAGAAAAAGTCATAATTTAACTTTGTTTTGAAAGTATTCTGACAGACTGAAGAAGACTTTTTATTTTGCTGTCTAGAGGTCGGGTGAGTTCCTTGCATAAACCAAGAGTTAAATGCAGCATCTTATCTCCTTTAGCAGGGTGATATACACTGAAGGCTGAGCCCTCCTTTCTTCCCCGTATCCCAGGTCTCCGGAGAAAGAAAAGACAGAACAGTTCCTTAAACCAGCATGAGGGTTCGCTCTAGAGACACTCTAGAATTCTGCCACTCTGGCAGGAAGCAAGGAACAATTTTTCTTTCTGTTCTTGAACCTTCTCTTCAGAAAAGGCAAGGACCTGGGATATGAAAGATCTTGAACTCTAGACCCACTGTGGCCAGCACACAGCAGAGCCTTCTCAGCACACCACCATCTGGGATATGCCACCAGCTATAAGAAGGAGCTGCTCGCAGGCCTATGGGAAAATGGAAAATGTGCTACAAGTGAAATAGTCTTTTTCAAGAACTTCTTCTTCCTGGAGAGCTTTGACAGTCCTGCCTCAGCACCAGCTGTTGCATACCTGGCACTTTGGTGGCAGAAGTGCAGGCAAAAGCTCTTCAGTCCTCTAGTTGGCCTTCTAGCAACAGGTGCAGAAGTGCATGGTGGTCCATGAGAGCTCACAGAAGCAGTGATTTCTTCTGGAGGCATGAGTACTTGTCAGCCTGTGTGTTCCAGCCACGCAGTCTTGAAGTAATAGGAATTGGTATTGGACAGATTTTGTGGGTGCACTATCTTATTGACCTCTTGGGTGTTCTTAGCAATAGAGGTATAAAGAAGTGAAGTACCTGTTGCGCATAGAGAAGAAATCATATGTATTCCAACCCTAACTATTCTATGATTTATACTAAATTTTAAATCTAAGGCTATGAAGATAAACACTTTGACCTCTAGAGGAAGATCTATTCAAAACAGAGGAGTGGTATTTTACATCACTTGACCCCCAGGACAGCACATGAGAAAAGCCACAGCCTCAAGCTTCTTCTTGGCATTTTCCCTTCCATTTAATAGCTTGGATTTTTTTATATTGAGCAATATCAAAATGCTGGGACCGCAAAAGATTAAAAGCCTCAAATTATTCCAAAGGCTGATGTAGTCTTAAGACTTTGAGTACTGAACTGAACTGAATAGTGTGCCTAGTAGTTCGCTTTAGCTGTAATAGACATATATAGTTATGCACACAATGGATTTCATTATCCATCACTTTACCTCCAAAGAAATAAATATCATACATCTACTCAAAATCTGTTCTAAACAGTGGCCCTAAAATAATGATAATAAAACCCCCCAGTTCTACAGACACTCCCAGATTTGGTTTTAATTGCAGAAATCATAGTTTATCTGCACAATTCTATTTTAAAATGCAACAATCCTTGTTCAAGAAGGCCTTTCTTCCTCTGGGGTGCTAACTCCCTTGCAGAGGGCATTGATAAATACATGTGGGTATTAGACATATCAAAGATCTGTGACTGGCCTGATTTTATTTTGCTTTTTTTTTATTTTACTTAAAAGGCCAAGAGAAAGGAGCTGGAAAAGGCTAGTCAAATCTGGCAAATCAACAAATTGCTGTGGGACTTGTGCCACAGCCAGGGGTTCAGCTACTTGTACTTGTTTTGAGAAACCTGGTCTATGGGGGGCTGATGAGATCCATCTGTCAGAGAAGGGGAAGCCTTCTATCATAGGCTTGCCAAACTGGTGAAGAAGGCTTTAAAGTTGTTGTAGGAGGGAAATGTCAATCCATACCACTTCTACCAGCTTGATGTCAGAGAGCGACTTTTTACAGGGTCATGCATGTAATGATAGGACGAGGTGGAATGGCTTTAAGTTTACAGAGGGGAGATTCAGATTAAACATTAAGAAGAAATTGTTTACTGTGAGAGTGGTTGGGCAGTGGAACAGGTTGCACAGAGTAGCTGAGGTTGCCTGACCAATGTTGAAGGCCAGATCAGATGAGGTTTGAGCAACCTGGTCCAGTGGAATATGTCCCTGCCTATGGCAAGGGGGCTGGAACTAGATGATCTTTAACACCCCTTCCAAACCAAACCATTCTATGATTCTGTTATTCCACAATTCTATGATTCTGTGATTCACTTTATTTTAATTTTACTCTTAGCTGCTCATGCTTCTACATGCAAGTATTTCCAAACTAAGCAAAATTGCTGAGATGGGTATCTCATTTTGAGAAAGTAAAACATGCATAAGTTCACTCAATGTTTAGGGGATGCCACTCCTTTCCTTGTGCCCTCTTCCTTACCTTCAACATATAGCGTGGCACATCCTGAAAGAAAAGTCTTCATCCACCACTCCTTTGATATTGATATAAAGGCAGCTTCACCTCCACCCAGATTCTTCCCTTTCACCAGTAACCATGAAAACACAACATCCATCTTTCCCTCTCTCTCACTGTGTCTTTGGACTTTAAGCCAGGTAAGAGTATGAGCTATAAATTGAAGTGAAATATACAGCTGGGTAAACAAAATGAGACGAAAGGGAAGAAAAAGGGAAATGTGTTTCCTATCACTGAGTTTAAAAAACAGACTTGGCATACAAGAGGAAAAAATAAAACAGGAAACAAGGTTCTACATATAAATTAAACTTTTTCACCCTGAACCTTTATAGATAGCCCAGGAGTAATAAGAACGTGTGTTTCTTGGATCAGCAAAGCAAGCATTCCAACACTAAATGGCTTCCTGTTCAACATGTTCAAAGCCAGAGACTGTTTTGGGGGGTTGGTTAGAAATATGTGTGAAGTATGCACCTTTACTTCAGGCCAAATCAAATGTTTTTAACTTCCCCCCACACCACCTCTCCCCCCACCAAAAAAATAAAAAAAAAAAAAGAAAAAAAGAAAAGGAAAAATGTGACCAATGTGACCAAACTATGTCTCCTTCAGTGAGGAGGTTCAGTGATTAGTCTTCAGTTAATCTGCAAACATTCACACTTCCTGGTAAAGATACTTAAAAAGGAGCTGGTCAATGCCATTCTGCACTGGCATTTGAGGCTGTTGAGCTGTAATGACTAGATGCACTCAAGAGTTCAAGAATTTGGCCCCATGCAAAACCAGGGAAACAGTGAATATTTGAGGGTGCAAAGTGTGTTACAGCATTTTGCCCCATTTGTGTCCAACCTATAATTCATAAATCACTGATCCATTTTCTTCTACCACATCACCCTCAAATGCTATTTGGTACTGCATGTTCTTTGCAGATAGATCTCTAGGAGGGTTTTTAGGTTTACAGGTTTTGATTACATGGCCAAAAGTGAAAATAACACACATGGGAAAAAAGTCATCAAGCACCATATATCATAGATGTGCCAAGGTGAGGAAGTTTTCCAGTTCCCCACTGAAGCCACAGGGTACTTTTTGCAAAAAAAGGATCACAAAAGTACACTCCATATTTTTTTTTTTTTTTTTTTTCCCTACAACTCGTGGTCAATAGTTACATCTAACCAACCCAGGCCTCAATTTGTCCCTTTCAGTATAATTTCAGAAGTCTCACCAATTATTGCTTCTGGTAACATTTTTCCTCCCAACTCCAAACAGAAGCCATGTAAGTGGTAGCCAACTATTTTCTTCTAGTATTTTCCTCATTCCAGAGTTTCTGAGCAAACTTCGGATCTAAACACAGTCCTGTTTCAATATTTGAAGAATGCTATGTACCAAGTACAGTCTAAGATGGTATGTTATTGTGAGACATTGGTCTTGTCTGTTCCTGTTATGCCACGTTGAGTGAACCAAGCTGTATACTTTGTTTTTGGTTCTTTCTCCTTAATTTTTACAAAAAACCCTAAAACATTAGCAGATACTTATACATTCCGGGGGCTTTGCTTGAAGAAAATGCATCCTAGGAAGAGATCTGGATCTCCAGTCTCACCTCAGCCAGCAGAATCCTATCCTTGCTGATTTCCACCAGAGTAAGCAAAGAGTTTCTTTTTGCACGGACAACTATAGTACTCATTTTCAGAGGTATTGCTGAAGGTAGAACTAACAAATATAGTGGTATTTAATGAATACTAAATAGACTCCACTGATGACTCACCCCTGGACCTCCACATACTTCAGTATTGTGTCATACTTGATACCCAAAGCTATTGCTGGGGCATAATGAGGGAAATGACCAATGAATGACAGTTTTCCCCTCTTTGAAAGTTCAGCTTTTCCAAGGAAAGTCTTTGGAGTTCAGTTTCTAGTGATTCTGTGGTAGTTGTTCAGTGGCAGCTTCCACCTGACTAGCCCACTTAAACTCAATTTCAGTTCAATTGCATGTCCACATTGTCTTCTGCCCTTCATACTCCTTTCCTGCAGGTCCATCCAAAAGAAAAGCATCATATTTGTTTGTTGTGCCTGAACCCTGCAAATTCCTTTTCCCTGCCCTTCACAATTAATGCTTTTGAGTTTCTTGCCCCCTCGCATCTAATACCATATTTCTACATACCAGTTATTTTTTCCAGTGTCTCAAATGAGTCATTAGCAAACTAACATGAATTCTCAGGAAGGGAAGTAGGTTTAGGTATGTCCCATGGCAACTGCAGGGTCCAAAATTTCTGCATAGTCATGTTGGTGAAACTACAGGCTCCCAGCTGTAGTGAATATCAACAGATTAATACCCAAAGGCATATATACTCTTGTGTTATCAACAGTTTTCTGTTCCTCAGTCTGCTCTTCTAAAATTAACTTTTGAAACACATCCTTTCACTTGGGACAAGGGAAAGTATTGGTCTGTAAAATATTATGAAGATACACATGAATTTTATCAGTGGGTCATAACAGTTACTCCTAGGTTGCTGTTGTTGTTGTTGTTGTTGTTGTTGTTGTTGTTGTTGTTCTTCTTCTTCTTCTTCTTCTTCTTCTTCTTCTTCTTCTTCTTCCTTCCTCTTCCTCTTCTTCTTCTTCGAAGGAAGGCAAAAGAGAAAAAAAAGAAAGAAAAGAAAAGAAAAGAAAAGAAAAGAAAAGAAAAGAAAAGAAAAGAAAAGAAAAAGAAGAGAAGAGAAGAGAAGAGAAGAGAAGAGAAGAGAAGAGAAGAGAAGAGAAGAGAAGAGAAGAGAAGAGAA
>JBCJKH010053504.1:0-12987 GCA_039877255.1 Loriculus beryllinus
CTTAGGGCTAAGTCATCAATGATCATGACCATGACCAAACCATGTATCTTAAATTTCTCCTGTAGGGTTAAGCTACAGCGTTTTGGGCCAGATGTTCCAGAACCTTTTTCAGTTTAAGATAATTATCACAAGCAAAATGGCTTTTCTAGGATGAACTGGAGATAGGGCCACCAGAAAACCTTTGCATATTGTTATTTTCTACTTTTCCAGATATTTTTTTCCACTGGAATTTTGAACGAATAGAAATTATAATTGTCTCCTTATTGTTTTCATTTCTTTTTCTTTTTTAATTAAGAAAGAGAATGAATGAGTTATTTCCATGCTGAGTTCAGTTTGTTCAATGCCATCAGCAGAAGGGCCCAAGCCGGATGCTGGTGGAGGACTGACATTCCCCTTTACGACAGTAGATGGAGTTACATCCCCAGTAATGTCATTTTCCAGGTAGGCCTGCCCAGGAAAGAGGTTTGATGGTTGCGCTGGTCCCTGCTGGCATCCAGAAGGAGATTGGGGGGACAAAGGAAATAAATAAGCAGGGTGGAAAGAATGAAATAAATGCCAGGCACTGGAGAAGCAGCCAGATTTTTAAGGGCTTTATTTACCAGTCATTTACTAAGGGAGCTGTAATCCCTTTTCACACGACCCATTGTAACATGGGGACTCGCAGTTGCATCTCCCCATAGCCTGCCTGCATCCAGCCCTGACCCCACCAGGCTTCTCCAAGAGCTGTTTTGCTCTCTCCTGTTCAATGGGAGAGCTGAGGTTCTTCATTAAATCCAAGGGATTCCTTGTGTAATTGCTTTTAAAATGTCTTTACTAACCTGAAGCTTCAGTGTCCAGATGTGGAAGACCCTCCTTCTCCTGCCATGGACCTTGAGCTGTTTTGCTGTTTCTTCTTTTCCATGCAACTGGTGGAGTCCTGTAGATTGTTTTACTTTACATGGGTTAAAACCTCCTCTGGTTTTAACCTTCATCTTCAGCATTCCATAAATTCCTTCAGCATACTCGTCCAGACCTATTACCATGTTTTCATGCATTCACTCCAAAAGAAAAACAGAAACTTCTTCATCTCCCCACACCGGCAGAAGCCACCGGTTTGAATATTACTTCTTTGAAGTGGTCTAAAACAAATCGTTCCGTAAGCACAACACCTTCTTATTACTTATGGGCAGGCAAATCACAGAAAGCCATCATAATAATACCATGCTTATCATCACAAATACACCAGCAACAGTCCCACCAGACTGAGCAGCTGCAGCCCAAAGCCTCCAGGCTGTTGTGGAAGGCATCTATGGAAATGTAAGACCATCTCAGCCTCCAACAGATACTAAGCTGGGTGGGGTAGGAGGGAAAGCTTATTTATTATTTCTAAATCTATGTTATTATAATCAGGGCTAAAGAAGCTGTTCCTGGATGGCAGAACCTGACTGGATTTGTTGGTTTGAAGCTCGTGGTGTCTGGTACTTCAGATTTTAGTTTAAATTCTTCAGAACCTTGTAAGGAGTTCATGGCACAGTCCTTCCCTCAATGATGACATTATTATGTTCTCTGCCTTCATTCTGGCTACCTATTTTCATTAAGCTCCTTGGAATGAGTACTGCTGCAGCCCTTACCTCCCTGCCAAGTTCAGTTTAAAGTCTGCAGCATCCTGAAGATACTGGGCTGGAAGGACTCACCTCAGCTGTCCAGCATCCTGACAGCCAGAATTTATGGAGCTAGAAAAATCTGGGATTTTGGCATATTCTAAAAATAAGGCAGTTCCCGTAAGCGTGTTAGTGTCATTGGCCTCATAAAATACAGTAAAAAAGTTAGATTACCCGTGCATTAATTGCAATGGTTGCCTTAGTCTCTGATTCACTTTGCATATCTGAGATGCTCCGAAGTGGCTAGAGAGGTGCTTGCAGAGAGGATTGCCCCTCTCCAGTGTATTCCTCCCTCTCTTTCCTTATGGCCTGCCTCAACAGCAGAGGCAAAGTGATTGCTCCCTGGTAATCAACCCATATCTCTGCATTAAAAAGACAGTGTCAGGTTTACATAGCTTTTAAACAGCCTGGAACAAGTCAGGGCCAGGCAGAGGGAATCAAGTGCGCTGCGCTCATGGGAGAAGCTGACAGACGTGTTTTGCCCTGTTGACAGATAAGTAGGGCACAAGCACAATTTTGAAGGAGCCACGAGTCTGCAAGTCTTCCCAATCCCCTCCAGCGGGATTTAGGATCATGTGAAGAGAGGAGCCAGGTAAGAGTGGGAAAGTGGTTGTGGTTTTAAATCATTCCACCCACTATGGAGCGCGGGAAGAGCCAGAAACACGTTTCATAATATCTATAATGCTTTCGCCTCCATCATGGCTCTTGCACTCAGATAAGATCAAGCACTGAAGAGCAGAAGGGAAGCACTTGAGTAAAGATATTGTAGCTCACTCTGAAGCTCTCCAGTGTCAGGTAGGAGCAGTGTGAGAGCAACACATGCCATGGGAATTCAGGCAGAAGGGCCAGCAAGGCTTGGTCTTGTTTGCTGTTCTTGCCTGAGTCTGACCTGGAAGCACAGAGGTGTTTTCAGGAGCAAGCTGTACCCTGCTCCCTTCCTGTGTCCACCCAAAGGCAGTTTATTCTTATGGGCCCAAAGCAAAATTAATTCCCATGTTTGGCTCTGAACACAGAGTACACTGCAGATAGGGAAACCTTTGGTATAAAATGCTTCCAGTGCAGAAAATGCTGATTGGAAATGATTGCCAAGGGCTTGTCCCACATTATCCCTTATTGGTGTTCCTGGCTGTAGTAGAGGCTTTCTTCTGCTCTTAGATGGTCTTCACAATACAGTCCCTGTAAGGAGGGATTTCTGTAGGGCTCACACCACTGACTTGCCTTCAGTTTTAAGACAGCTTTTAAATGCAAGAGCCAAAAATGTTGTTGGTGGGCCAGCAAGGTGTTCCCTTCCAAGCAGTTCCCTCTTTGGGGTTTCCCCAATGATCCAGCTTGTTCCCACAAAGCTCCCTCTGTCTGGAAAGGACTGTGAATAGTTTAAGAAGGTCATGAGAAGGTCTGGGAAGGATCCATGGCTGTGTTGATGCTATAGGGATGAGCTGTCTGCTCCACAGTCCTGGTCCTCCAGGCCATGGCATCATGCTTTTGGTGTCACACTGAAGCTGCCTGGACGCAGAGGACTTCCTTGTCCCAGTAGGCAGCAAAGATGTGTTTGTTGGTGGTGACCAGGGCTCCAAGGCAAATAATGAAGCTGCACTTGTGTCTGTGGGATATGGATCTTACTCATGTTGGAACAGGTCATTGCCTTAACCTCTTCCTCTGGAAATCAACACTGCAGAAACTCATAAAACTACCTGATAATGGCAACACAGGCAATGAAGAGTTCCCTGCTCAAACTCACTGAAAATATTCCCAGGGAATGTTTAAAACCCTTTTTTCTTTTACTTTTATTTGCAGGAAAAGGCAACAGGCAAGAAATCTGGAGATATTTATCCTTCATTATCTAAATAGCACACAGAAATATCGGGCTGGCAGGAAATGACTCAGAACGAAGATGAACTTCTTACCAACATAATCTGAAGAGCAGGACAAGCATCTGTCTGTCCATCTGTCCTGTATGTTGTAAAAGCAATAGAGATTGCTTGCTCTATAGATACTAATTTGCCACCCTTCTCATTGTGATGGAGCTCATCAACCACTAATAGATGTCTTAAAACCCACCAGGGTTAGGTTCCCTTCACAGACATTGAAGCCAACACTTCTAGCACATCATTTACCCACTACACATCTGTATTTAGAAAACTGAATCAAACATCCAGTCAATACAGTTAGTAGTCTGGAGAGTGACATCAATCACCCTACATATGACTAGCTGGATTCCTGCCTAGATTCTGTTATCTATTTTAATTAAATCTCTATCGGGCTCCCAGCTCACGTGGAGACATCTCTGTCCAGGCACCTATGGTGAGTTTCCTGTTCAGTAACAAGAATTCCACCACTATGTTGGCTTTCCAAGGTGGAAGGAATAGCATGGTCATGAGCCTTGTGGGCTCTGACCTTCATAGGAAGTAAGGAAAAAAAGGTAAATGGAAACTTGGCCAGCCTTGCAAACGTCCCTGGGGTTTGGAGGTCATGAGTGTTTGCTCTACAGACACAAGTGGGTTCATCACCACTGCAAAAATAGAAGTTGTTTTTATCCAGATTAGATTATCTTCATGGTAGGTTGTTTTACAGGATTCCAACATGACTATGCAAGAACTTAGTGTTTGTACTTCCTTAAAATGGCAGCACCTGAGAAAATACCTTGATATTGTCTCCTGCATGAAAATAGTGAAGCCTGGAGATGTGAAACTACAGTTTTCCCCAAGGATATTTAGTTATTTGGAAATGGTGAGTTGGTTTCTATATAGGCAATAAGGACCAGACAGGTCCTACAGGTATCCCACAGAGTGGATAAGCACAGAAACTGCTCTCAGATCTGTTGTCACATCATTATGTGAAGAAGAAGGTCCTTCAATGCATTTCATCCCTAACTGCACACAGTGCCTTGGGATTCTGGCCTGCCTGACTGCAAGACTTAAGACAAAGACCTCTGTGATCTCCATCATTAGAAGAATCTCTGCAGGCAGCTGGACTTTAATATGTGCAAATATAAGAAAGCACTAGCCCATGGGTGCCAGCTCTTGAAAAGCAGTCCTTCTGCTTATCTGGATCCAGCTTTTACCCATGCTGCCACCCCTCCTTCTCAATGGGATGGAATTTGCTGGCACTGCTACAAGTCTATTCTGTCTATTCAGTAGTTGCCACCACAGTGCAGCATCCCAGGGTGTTGGCAGATACACTTTAGAGTAGGAGGGCATTGCTCTGCAAGCCTTTGCTCTGAGAAAGAAAATTCCCCAGAATTACCATTTTCGGCCCTATTCCCAAAACATGTCTAGACAGAGTTATTTAGGATAGGCCGTATTATAGTGTTGTGCCCTAAAGAACTAACGACCTCTGAATCGGTTATTATTTGCTTATTGAAAGTATTGCACCAAGGGAATCACATTCCTGTCTCCTGAGATGCTACTCAGAGAAATAAAAGCTTGAAGCACGTGCCCCAAAGCATGTGCAGCCTGAAAGAGATGAAATAAATACAGAGAGGAAAGAAACAAGTGCAGAAAAATGCCAGATTTACTCATTAAAGACTTTGGAGCAAGCACAAATAAACGCAAGGGCAAAACTCTGACTTTTCACCTGTGTTTTCTCTACCCAAACCCTTCAGAATTCACTTTCAGGGCAGGTTTTTGGCAAGAGGGAAAAGACTGAAAATAGTTCAGGTTTTGTGAATGCAAAGAACTCTCAAAACAAAGTGAAGACGGATAGTTTGTGAAATGGAGGGTATCGTGGAACATTCCTCCCTGCAATTTCAGCTGTTGTTTGTACAAGTGAGATGCTCTGATTGGTCTCTTTGACTTTGTAACTGAATGCAAGACTTGTGTTATGCAAGCTGTAATTATTCTTATTTGGAAACAATTTTCTCTTTTACTTTCAGGATTCTCTGGGGAATCGGAGGCAGCTCAAAACAGCACAGTTTGCCAATGGCTAAACCTAAACAATAGCTTCCAAAATAGTTTCATTCTGTTCTAAATCTCTATCCCCACAGTTCTGATAAACTTTAAATTGGGCAGAAGAATGTCTCTTCTCTTAGTCTTCTGTTTGGTACCAAACATTATCCCAGCACTGTAGCTTTAAAGTAAAATCCACTGGGGATTTAGTACAAATGAACAATTCAGGATCTGACTTTCAAGAGAATAACATCAAGTTCTCCGAGACTGGAGAAACAAGCTCATTAACTGCAGGGTTTACACATTTGACTAGAAAAATAAAGGAGTGAAGGATCTCAGGCTGGCTGGAACTTCAAGCAGGGCTGAATTTTAGTTTAAGCCTCCACACAAAGAGCTTGTCTACACTAGACTTCTGGTTGAAGCATCATTCTCTTGCAGCCACGCTTTGCGCTCTGGTTTTGGTAGAAGAAGCACTTCTTTTGCACGACAGCAACATTTATTTTACCTACCATGAAACACTCCCCTAATAAAGTAGAATCATTTAGTCTTTCTGGTTTGAACTGTGAGATACAGAGGAATATGAGCATCCTGCAGCTGTGAGATAGGTTGGCCTTACAGACCAAGGGATGGAGAGATGATATCTTCAAGGTCTCACTCCACATCCTACTTCAGAGCCAAATGAGGATTGTGATAGGCAATGGGTTTCCTTTTTTCTACAGTGTAAAATTAGACTCAGTTGAGCTTTCAGATTGTTTCTGTGTTTGTTTTTTTCCTTATAGTGTAATTCCATAGTCTGAAGTATGTACACAGCCTTGTAGGCAGTCACTGCCCTCGGCCACTCTGCTCCTAATAGCATGAAGGCAGTTTTCTGGTGAAAGGAGAAAGTGGGAGCACTGGGAATTCATAAAGGTTAACCAAGTTGTCTTACATCAACCCACATCTTGCCCACCAAGCCACTGCTGCACTGTGATGCTCTGCCTGCAGGCTCTGTCTGTACCAGACAACACTGACAGATTGCTGGGAGAGCAATGCCTCCCAGTACAGACTGGAACAGACACAACCTGCTGTGGACGGGAGCATGATTGGTATGTGACTGTCTGAGACACAGCAAGAGGCTGCAGAGAGAGAACCTGTGGCCACTCTGCAGAAGAGGAGCAGGAGCAGCGACTGATTCCCACCCTTTACTTCTTCACCTTCCACCTCCTCGGGAAACACAGACCTGTAGAGGCAGCTGATAAAGGCTTTTTAGCTGCTGAGGTAATTCTGTTGCCTCTTTACAATGATATAAACTAGGCCAACACAAGTATTGCCAGCCTAATTGCCTCGACACTAGAGATTTTCCCAGGAGAGCTATGGTGACTTCCAGTTGAGATGCTCAGCATTAGGAACAGGGTTGAACCTGCCTGCATGTAGGTGTCTAGATGTCCTGCCAAGCTGTTGCAGTTCTTTTCTTTCCTGTTTTCACAGCAAGTAGTGAAAATACAAACCCTTCCCTACCCAGATCTTGGATATTTCCCACCACTACATGCTGCAGATGACTGTACACACCCAGACAAGAGAAGATAGATCTGGGTCAGATGCTCTGAAGTATTGGTTTATCCATGCTGCTTGTTGTAGTTGCATCCCGCACATCCATGCTGTGCTTTGGAGAGGACATTATATTCACCCCTTATGCCCTCATTTACCCCAAGATGCAGGACCAGGAATATTTGAGCAGACCAAAAAGGGACAGCCCCCTCCATGTTGTTCCACGCCAGGCTCCTTTGCTCAACCTCTGTCTGAGGTGATGAGGTTTTTAGCCCAAGCAATGAGTTCTCAGGTACAGCCCCACATAGAGCTGGTAGTGCAGGTATAACCCCAACCCTCCAACCTTATCCCTCTGTCTCTCCTGGAAAATTACATCACTGTAGACAATTTGCTTTTAATCAATAGGATTAAACAAAGCCAAATACAACCCCAAAAGGAATAGCTGATGAAGCTGTATTTTGTCAGCAATGAACGCTTCGATGTGAATGGGAGCATGATCTGCCTTTGTTGGCATTTTCTGCTTTGTATCTGACTAGCATTTGCATCTCCTAATTAAAGCAGCATGGACAACTGTATAAATATACATATATCATTGCATCAAAACTTCTGATCTATGTGAGAGCCCAGCATGATGCAGCAGCATTAGGAATTTTTGTCATATTGTTTCAAACGACCCCATTTGGGGTGGAATTACAGTCAGCCGGTGTGTGTGCTAACCCAAACAGTTGCAGGCACATGAATTGTGATAGAAATACATCCACTGAATTGCATTTGGTTATCCTTTTCTCTATAAAGGCCATGAGTACTGTAAGTTAATCAGAGCCTGTGCAACTAGGTGCAGATTACATGCCTGTGTTCCATCAGGTATGTGAACTTTCAGGTTACAATGGTAAAGTGTTGGAAGCTGGCAGATGATTGATGCCCTCCTTATACACCAGGACTGGGTCTTCAGCTTCTTCTACCCCAAGGTATCTTCCTCCTCCTGCACAGATCGAGCTGCTTTTCAAGGATGGGTCAATATTTTGCTTGGGAAGGAAGGAAAACAGGAAAGAAGCTAAAGTGGACAGAAGCAACTTCTTGTGATGTAAGGTGACTTTCTCCTGCAAGCCTTACTTCTGAAGAGGACAATTTCATCAGTTCCACAAAGTTTTCCATATTATTTCCATATAATTTTTTTTACTAAGCAACTTGTGCAATTCCAGACTCATTTACACACAGGTCACTTTAGTGCAGGGCAGTGTCATGTGCAGTTCAGGCTGAAAATGCTTTTCCACTGACATCAAGAGTTGAACTTGGTCCAGAGGTAACTTTACAATTTCAGGAGTCATCTTTTTTCTCCACTGTGTTGTCTCCTTTGTTCACAAGGCAGCATGGCCTATGTCAGCTGTTGCTTAGCCAAAACAAAAAGGAAAGGAAGGATTTAGGTTTCTTGGGTTACCTACAAAATGGATTTGGATTTCTTGGGTTACCTACAAACTGGTTCTTAAAGCATCAATGAGGGTGGAAACTAACCCTATCCTTCCAGCTGCCAGTGTTTAAATATGTTTCTGAGTCTTAAAAGCAGGAAGCAAGATGATAAGTTAGATTATCTAATCATTATCTGCAGTAAGGAGGGCAGTTGGGTCAGTACAACACTGCTTAGCATGACAGCCAGTATATAAATAGGATCAGTGCTTACAGATCAGGAGGCTGCTGACCAAGGTTAAAATAATAACTTACATATAAATATACCATGATCATTCTCAGAGCCTGCTTGTGTTTCCTGGATAATCTGTGCAGAAGGCTGAGTAT
Source organism: Loriculus beryllinus (assembly GCA_039877255.1). Lineage (NCBI taxonomy): Eukaryota > Metazoa > Chordata > Aves > Psittaciformes > Psittacidae > Loriculus > Loriculus beryllinus. The sequence continues at coordinate 8,843 of JBCJKH010053504.1, forward strand.
TTGTAAGTGACCTTGTTATGAGCATCAGGGGATGTCTGAAGGCGTCACAGGCAGACAGGAGAGCGTTGGATAGCTGCCCAGATGAGGAGGCTGGATCTGTGCTCCTCATTTGCCATTGACTCCCCAGGCAATGATGGAAATCAGCTTTTCCCTCCCCCTGACCTGGAACAGATGCAGCACAGGATTGTCACGAGGGCCGATCAGTTCATAAGATACCATCCTCCCCCGAGTAGGCAGAAACAGGAAACGATGCAAGGATGTACTGCTGCGAAGGCAGGGATGCTGGTGTGCATCTGAAGGACTTTCTTTGGGTTCATGCTTCAATGAAAGCCAAGCCAGAGTGTCTTCTAAAGCCCACAGCACCATTCACATAGGAAAGGGATGATATTTAATTACCAGGACTGCTACAGAAATCATGAGAGATGGACATGTAATGATAGGGCAAGAGGTGATGGGTTCAAACTGAAACAGAGGAACTTCAGGTTAGGTATAAGGAAGAAGTTCTTTACTGTGAGGGAGGTGAGGTGCTGGCACAGGGTGCCCAAAGAAGTGGTAAATGCTCCATCCCCGGCAGTGTTCAAGACCAGGTTGAACAGGGCTTGGAGCAGCCTGATCTATTGTGAGGCATCCCTGCCCATGGCAGGGAGTTGGAACTGGATGATCATAAGAACCTTTCCAACTCAAACCATTCTATGATTCTATGAAAGGGGAGGCTCAGTTTGCAGACGGAGTCCTCTACACTTCAGCTGACAAAGGCAGGGAATAAGGGTCAAAACAATCCCCAGTGACTTCAAGAGGCTTTTAAGCAGGTGAACAAGGAGCTAAAGCGCAATCTGCACAAGTCACTGTGCCTTGGGAAGCCAAGGATCATATTTTCCCTTCCAAAAGCCATTGGCACTAAGTGCACGTTATCACAGAGGGGTCAAGTTTGTGTATTTCCTGAGAAACCCCTGTGCCTTCGCTGCGGGCCACAGCTGACCAGCACAGCTTTAGTTTTCGATGGGGTTTTTCCAGCCTTCACTACCCTCCCCTCAAAAATATTATATCACCCCATCCATCTTTAGAAACATAGACCCAGGGCTGCTGAGCAGTTTGGTCTGATATTGATCATTGCAGCCTTTGGGACTCCAGAAAGCCAAACCCTCCATGGGGCAGGACAGGGCTTGAGTCAGAAGAGGAGGAGGGTGAAAACACAACACTTAAGGGGGACAGGCAGCATTTTTAGCGTTGCAGCATGTGCCTTGGTGGAACAGAGAGCACATTATCCTGCTTGCACAGCAGTCTCTGACCTGCGTGTGACCCAAGAAGCATTTGCATTCGTAAACACTTGAGTCGTACCCATGGGAGGTGAGGGAAGGAGAGGAAAGGAAAAGAATGGGTTTATCAAATCCGGGATCGCTGCAGGGCTTGGAAAACAATCTCTCTTCCAGCCCAATTGTAAACCAGCCTGCATCCAAGAGGGCTTGTTTACTAGGCTTTGGAATAGACAGTTTTTGCCAAGGAAGCTTCCCAGTTGGTGGCCTTTGGTTGAGAGGACAGTGAGACCAGGATTCACAGGCATGGGTCCCCACCATGCCCCCAGCAATACGCTGAGTGTATGGGTTAACCCTGAAGGACTTTACCCAATGCTGCTGCTCTTTCTGGGAGAAAAAGGCCTGAGAAGGATGTATATCAGAAACTACCCCCCTCTCCATTTCCTCATGAACCTGGAGAAATGGGAGAGCAGCCTGGGGTCAGCTCCAGGTGGGCGGTGAAGAAGGACATTGGTAAACAGGAATGAAGGTCAGGATGGAACCGGAAAGGTCAGAACATCATAGATATCCAGGCCCTCTCCACATCTTGAATATGAAGCATAGTTCTTGTTCTCTAAAAAAGACAAGCAAAGTGGAAGAGATACAGAGAAAAGTGATAAAAAGAGGATGGATCTGATCCTGCATGTCAATAAATTAAGCATTTTGGGTACAAATGGAGTGTTGCCAGTGGAGTAAGGTCCCTAGAAAGTGTCCTGAAAGAGGTGAGTAGGAAGCGATTGGTTGATCACTGCTACTTCAGCCCTGTTATTAACAGAGAGAGGATGGGGTACTCAGACAACCCTTTGGCCCTCCATATTCTGTACTATGTTGTGATGTGCACAACACATTGCATGGAGCAATCTCAACAGAGAAAAGCCACCAGATTCTACACAGAGAAAGCAGAGGAGCTATTGGAGAAATCTGTGGAGAGTCCAGCCAATTTCTTCAAAGCAGCCAAAAGAACACATCAGGGAGCTAAAGCAACGCTTAGGTCAAACACAGATGATCACTGACCATTGATAGCTTGCTTTACCACAGGTTGTTAGGCCAAAATTCAAGGGGAACATCAACCCCATGAGCCTTGGCCCTGTCCATATTTGACAGAGCTGTCAGTCTCATACCAGTGTGTCCTGACAAGTAGGCCCATAGCAAAAAGATAATGGGTTTCCTGTCAAAAGTCTTTTTATGCCTTCAAGAGTATCCAAGGCATGCTATGCAAAAACAACCAGAAAGCCCTAGGGATGTACCTGAAGCACATCTATTCACTAAGGTAAATTGAGATCTTTAGGAACTTGTTCTTGCTATGGCATGGGAAGGCCAGCTCATCCAGATTGGAAGTCAAGCAAAGAAGAAAAGGGGAGAGGGCAAAGCAACTATTTTCCTTTCATTTATGTCTTTCTCCAGTGGGTTTAAGTTATTATCAGAAACCATTACCAGAAGCCTCAATGCTTGAGAAAATCTGTCTGGAGCATCTCAGTACGAGTGATGCTCAAAGGGAACTTTTTACTCCCTCTTCCCAATGGCTACCACCATCTTTTGGGGAGGTGATTTCCAACCAGTGTAATGGGCATCTTCGGAGTGCCAGCTGAGCAGTGCTTCTTAATCCATTGAGCACCAGTCACAGAGCTTTTGCTCTCACAGTTGTCCTCAGCTTCAAGGAAGCATTCAAGCAGTGCTGGGGTTACTTCTTGGAGTCCTGTGGTGGCATTTGTGTCTTGTTGAGTTCAAGAGGCACTGTGGTTTTTGTCCAGGATCTATCTAAGGTAAGACAGCTCAGTGGTAAGCAGAGATCTAAGTTCAATTCCTTACTTTCATTGCCAGTTGTTTCCTCTGGGACATTCAGTATGTCTCTCTTCACTCCAGCTTTCCCAGCAATCAAACAGGAATAACTCTGACATCTTGTTTAAAGAGTTGGAGGGGAGGTGCAATAAAGACTGAAGATAATGCTCTAACAGGAGCTGTAAACATACCTACAGAAAATAGAGAGCCCCTTATATTACCATTGGAGCTGGTAACTAATTCATGCGTGTGTAAAAGGCAGGTGACTGTTGGGGTGCCTCAGGTTCATTGGGGTATTCCAGTTACCAAAATCACATCATCTTATTTCCCAGCCTTTGAAAGAGCAGCCCCGTGTTTACAAACAGCTTCCATTTTCACTTTAGACAATGTCATCTCTGCTTGGAAGCTGCCCTTGTGCCTGGGGAAGCAGCTCACATCTGAACCCAAAATCTTTTTCTTGTTGCTGGTGGTGGGGGACTGTTTTGTTGGGGTTTTTTTGCAATCACATTGCAAAACAAACTCTGCTTGCACAAGATGTTAAATATGACGGTGTGGGAAAATCTGATTTATCATCACCAAAATGTTCTTCCTGCTCTTTGCAGCTTTCACTGAGGTGATGGGCTCCATGCAAGGGCACAATCCTCAGTGCCACAATTGTGTGTTGGGGACCTGGACAGGACTAAGAGACACAGTCCTGTCATACTTGAATGACTGCTATTGGATTTCGATTCTCTGCTCCACAGGAATTTCATGCATGACTGATTTATCATGAGAGAATGCGCCACAAAGCCCAGTTGCAAAAAGGCACAGTCCCAAGCCGGGTAGCACCCCAAGAACATCAATAACAGAGCCAAAGTGCTTCTCACTGGGCTGAATGGCACCTGAGGAAGAGGAAGGGACATGCTGCAGGCTTGGGGACCGCCACTAGATGGGGGCACCAGCACACACGTTCATAGGGACTGAACCCCCAGGGGTATGAACACAAGGAGGTCACACTTAGAATCATAGAATAGTTTGGGTTGGAAAGGACCTTATGATCATCCAGTTCCAACCCCCTGCCATAAGCAGGGACAC
>JBCJKH010053507.1:0-22564 GCA_039877255.1 Loriculus beryllinus
CCAGTGCTGGTACTGCTGTCTTAAATGGGTTTTTTGTAGTTTCAACTCATTGGACATAATTGTACAAGTCTGGTGAGGCACTGGAATGGGTTGGCCAGGGAGGTTGTGAATGTTCCATCTCTGGCAGTGTTCAAGGCCAGGTTAGACAGAGCTTTGGGAGGCATGGTTTAGTGTGAGGTGTCCCTGCTTATGGCAGGGGGGTTGGAACTAGATAATCTTTAGGTGCTTTCCAACCTTAACTAGTCTATGGTTCTCTGATTCTAAATTACAGCACAGACTGGAAGTATGTAGTAGTGGGGCTCATGATTTTTGAAGCTTTTACTCTTCAGCTCAGTTTCTTGTAATAAGCCTAACTTCTTATTGTAATCTCATGTCCCTGGGAATGAAGTCTTAAACAAAAATGCTGAACATAACCAGACTTGCTATAAAACAAGATTTGGCAATATTGTGAGCAATTGCATTGCTTCAAGCAAGCAAAACAGAGAACACAATAGCAGTTGCTTAAACTGGTCTATTAATCTTTAAAAGTGTTCCCGGATGTAGTTAGAGACATTCTGGTTAATCTCAAAGAAGGGAATTATTTTTCTTGTCAGAAATTTTAACATTCAAGTGAGTTTTTAAAGTCTTTTTATGGTTCTTTTTAATGTCATTGTTGTCTGGTACAGAACCTTAAATTTAGGACCCACTCTGTCTTCCATCTATCTCCAGCGTAACATTTATCTCCTTACATAGCCAAAGATGTTATAGTGTCATTATAGTTGGGACGGTGAAACAGAACGCAGAACCCATCAGAAATTAAGGAAATTATTAAAATTAACTGTACTGTTATTGTGACATTGTATTCTTAATCAAGCCTTTATCCCCATGGTTTCTTTTAGTTCACAACCACAGTGCACAAGATACAGTTGTTTGGATAATGACAAAGACGATCCCTGTGTTGACTAGAAGCTACATTGCATCTGTTCCTCATACTGGATTATGTAGGCTTTTGCCACAAACTGTGTGTATTAGTTGCATACAAGTTTAACTACTCTGGACTTCAGAGAGCAGACTTAGGCCTCTTAGAGGATCTGCTTGGTAGAATATCATCGGGTAAAGCCCTGGGAGGAAGAGGGGCCCAAGAAAGCTGGTCAGTATTCAAGCATCAGATCATCCAAGCTCAGGAGTGATGCTACCAACAAAGAGGAAGTCAGGCAAAATTGCCAGGAGGCCTCCTTGACAAACTCAAACACAAAAAGGAAGCCTACAGATATTGGGAGCAATGATAGGTACTGTGGGAGTAATACAGAGAAACAGAGCAGCCAGGGATCAGGTTAGGAAAGCTAGAGCCCTTACAGAATTAAATCTCTCCAGGGATACCAAGGGCAATAAGAAAAGCTTCTATAGATATGTTGGTGAAAAAATGGAAGACTAGGGAAATTGTAGGCCCTTTCTGTATGGAAACAGGAGACCCGGTTACGAAGGATATGGAGAAGGTTAACATACTTAAGGACTTTTTTGCCTTGGTCTTCTCCAGAAAATGAAAATCCAAACCATTCTATGATTCTTTGAAATTGATTCTGGTATTTGTAATTATCCAAGACATTGATGCCTGGTACTGGCAGTACACCTTTTGTGTTTTGAACATACCTGTTGCTTACATATCACAAATACGGACAGAAATATGGGACACAAGCTAAAAAGATCACATGAAGACAACAGAAGAAAGCATATTAATCTGCCTGTCGCGGGTTCTCTACCTTTTCAACTCCTGGTGTTGCAACTGGCATATTGGGAACCTGAAGGTAACCTAACTGTGGCTTTTATCAAATATATTGTTCTTGTTCTTACTGACTAGCTGGGTTTCTTTAAAGTGTTAAGTAGCAGGCACAGTATTTCAAATGAAGAGAGGAAAAGCAGCCTACCCACTGTGAGTACATGTGGCTGTTCCCACTGCACCTCCAATGAGACTTGCTTTCTGAAGTGCAGGCTGCTGTGCCAGGACAGATGTGGAATCAGGGAAGTTTTCCAGAGAAATCATTAAAAAATGAGGTTCTCAACATTAGCTGTTGTGTTTAGCTTTTCTTTCTTTCTTAGACTGTCACTAAAACCATTACAAGCACTGACAGTGGATGATGGACTGGGAGCATGAGCAACTTGCAGAAGAGCATTGAGGCAAATGCTTTGTTTTCCAGTGCACTTGAATCTTTCCTCAACAATCAGTAGCCATTTTATAGAATCATAGAATTGTTAAGGTTGAAAAGGACCTTAAGATCATCTAGTTCCAACCCTGCTGCCATGGGCAGGGACACCTCACACTAAACCATGTCACCCAAGGCTCTGTCCAACCTGACCTTGCATACACCGCCAGGGATGGAGCATTCACAACTTCCTTGGGCAACCCATTCCAGTGCCTCACCACCCTAACAGGAAAGAACTTCTTCCTTATATCAGAGAATAAAGGACCTTTCACTGCTCTTGCACCTTTTGACCCTGGGCCAACTAGCAACATATGATTTCCTAGTAATGTCAAAACTAAATGTTAAACGACAAGAAAGAGTTAGTTATGTGGTGTTTGTCACATAGGGATCCCTATGGTTCAAAAGACGGAAGACTACAGAAGAACAGTTTTAGCATGATTAAGCCAGGCCAGACCTATCCGTTTTAAGTGTAGAAATCCAGTCCCCATCAACATTGCAAGACTCTTCTCAATAAGTATGTACTTTCTTATCCAGTGTATTTGTTGAATGCTTGGATGCTGAATACAGTGCTGAGGCACATGAGTCTGATCCTTTCTGCTTTGAGTATCAATAAAAAAAATATGATGAAATAGTGTGAGAAGATCTTTCTATAGTGGTTTGAGCCAGTTTGAGGGAAGATATGGTGGCGTCAAATTTTAATCTTGTGATATTTCAAATGTATGCTTAACTCCATGGAGGTCTCAGCTATACCATTTTAAAACAAAAGAAAAAAAAAAAAAGATAGGTTAAAATGTTCTTGCTGAGACTCAAATTTGCTTTACATTATAAACTCCCTTTTTCAAATGTGTTCATAGTTTTATTAGCCTTTTGATCAGAATATTTTATGGACCATAATTGGAATGCTTTCACTTTTTTTCTTTTTATATATACGAAGAGTTTTTCAAGCCGCCTTTTACATTTCCTGGCTTTCTGCTATGAGAAGTTTTCCCACAGCATTTGTGCTGGTGGCTATATATGGCCTGCCAATGATGTTTCTAGTTCTTTACTATTACAGTTACATTTCTGTCTTGTCTCAATCCTTCATTTCAGTCAAAATCAGATACAGCTTGAGTAAGGGACACAGCAATCTGCACAAACCCTTGACTTCACACAAGCCCTTATCCTATTCCCAATCTTTAAAACCTGAAGCACTGAAGCAGTGCTTGCAGTTTGCCATCACTCCAGGCCTGTCTTGTCTCGTACCTCTGGATCATCAGAGGGAGTAGGTGAGAGCAATTATCAGACTAAGTGTCCAGCTTAATCACATGTCAGGGACTCCATTGGAGCACAACAGCTTTTCTGGGCTGTCATGACATCTTTGTGCTCATGTTGAACTTCCTATGACAAGTGATGAGTAAGGCTCACATTGATCCAATCACACTTTTCTAATGCCGTTTTTGCTTTTCGGCTTGGAGCTTTTCTCTGTTGTAGTGTGTTACCTCTCTGGGCTTTTTTCTCAGACAGACTGCCACAAAAGGGAGGTAAACCAAGGAAAAGGCATAAGCCATGGAGCTGGGATTTGAGCATAGATCTAATTATTGTCAAAGATCAGAGCTCCTTTTTAAGGGCAGCAAGTTTCAAAAAACATCCCCTTGCTGGCTCTTCTGACTTGTTCTTGTGACTAATACTAACCTTGATGAGGAGTACAGCAGTATGCTTCTCTTGCTGAGTTCTTGCTTTCTGGCTTTCTAACAGGGTGGAAAACTAAGATTATGCTGCTAATGAGGGTCTTCGGCTAATAGCTGATGCTTGTGCTTCAAAGTACTTCTACAATTAGAGCAGGTTTTCTTAACACTGGAACACATCATTTGTATCTAATGAGGATAAATGTCTCCTTGAAATTAGTTACTAGAGGAATGTGTGTGTCCCTTATCCATGTCAACACCACTACATCTTAACTATGAACCTAATTGGGTGTAGAGAATTACAAGGAAATGTGCTGGGTTTTTCCTAGCATTGTACATATTATCTTTTAATTACCTGTTGAACAGTTGTTTGAATAAAAATCTTCTCTTCTCACTGATTAAAACAGAAACTGGGTGGTCAGACAAATCTAGAGCATCCTTGATACTCTTGGGATGTGCTTACTTTTTGCCTCAACCTAATTAATGTTTGTAAGAACCATTATAGTATGTATTAATAAAATAGTAAGTGCTAGGAAGAGCTAGATACCACACAATCAACAATAAATAAAGTCAAGGTATCTAACAGTATGGTTTGCCAAGCCTTACTACTCTTGCACCTTTCTGTAAAATTTCAGGTGTTGACTGCTGTCCTATGGAGGGAAAAGTGCTTCTCCTCCATCCCCCCCAACGTGCTGATGCCTTTTGTTACAATTTTCCTAAAAGTATAATTTTCAGATAATAAGAAGGAATGAAAGAAATATAAACTAGCATGTCATAAAGCAGAAACATAGAGTGAAAAATGTATTTCTACAATGCATAATCATCATGTCACAGTGTAATATTTGTTTGTTATACAAGGCAGTCTTGGTGTGTTGAGGGTTTTTTCCTGGAGTTTTAGTGTCCTTTTACTTCACACCTGGTGACTTTAGTTAGTCATAATTTCTTTTTAATTTTTTGTGTTGTTAGTATAGGCGCTGTATATAAAGTATGCAGAAGTAAACAAAAGGAGCACAGTCCTTATTATTGCTCTTTAGTTTTACAGTAAATCTGTCTATGCTATTATCTGTTAAAGTGTATCTAGATACATATCTAGAATCGTAAAATCATAGAATGGTTTGGGTCAGAAAGGACCATCAAAGATCATGTACACTAACCTCCCTGTCATGGGCATGGAATCTTTCACTAGATCAGGTTGCTCAAAACCCTGCCTAATAGAAAATGTCCATTTGAAAACAAAAGTAGAATTTAAGTAAATATAATTAATTCAAACATTATCTCCAAGCACTTAGAAACAGTATTACTGGGACTTAAAGGGATTACATTGCACCTAAAAGAAAATACCTGCCACAGCAATGATTTTCAATAATGATCAAAATTAATCCTTGGGCTGACAGCCAACACAAATCCTATACATAGTTTAAAAGCTTAAAAAACTGTAGACAGTTAAGTGGGACTCTACATCAGTAGAAGGGTGATTATTGGGCTCATCCTACACTTGAAAACAAAATTCTTACCACAGATTGAAGTATTGCTTTAGTGCTGACTGAAAAGGGAAAAAAGTAATTTCCGTAAGTCCCACATGATTTTCCTGGAAGTCCTGGTATCTGTGTTCTGCCTCCTCTTAGTTTATGGAATCTGTCTGAGAGGTTACCAGCTCAGGAAGTATAGTTTACCCACTGATGTGTGGAATACAGGGCAAGATAAATGTACTGGGTCTGAAGCTCAGAAGACAGCAGCTTTCCATCCATGATTGAAATTTCAATTGTTAAATGAATCCCAACTCGATTCTTCAAAGAGACTACTTGATGTCTCTTGTACAGAGCTGGAAACTGAGTTTCATGCTATGAAGCAGCATTCTTTTTACAAGACATACGCAGTTTACATTACATCGTCTGCTGAAGATTAAGCATTTTATACACATACGATTAGTGATTGCTTGTGTTGTACACTGTGATGTTGTAATGTACACTGGAAGACAGTACATGAACTGTTGCAAGCATCTGCTTGTACTTCCTGAAAGAATTCTGAATTTTAATTAAACATACAACTGCAAATAAGCCGTTTGGGCTGCAGCTTTTCCACCATTCACAGTGTTTCCAAGCTCTGAATTCACAAATACTGAAACACACCCAAAAGTTTGCTGATATTTAAAACCTCTACACTCAGGCAAAGAGTTTTTGAATTTCGTATACTTCTGAAAATGACTATAAAGATGCAGATTAATTTTGTAATGCCTGGCACATTTGACTCATTTTATGAATTAGGAACCTCCAAGAAGTTAGAGAGGAGTGTGCTTCAGCTGCTAACAACAAAAAAAGATTGATTTTTGTCAGGCTTTCTTTTATTGATTGGCAGCTTAACATTTATCAGCCCAAACAGCTTATGGCTGCCATTTTGTGAAGTAATATTTTAGAGGTCAAGCTAATGTACCAGATGGTTTTGTTTGCATTTCTAAAACTGATCTTTGCTGGGCCATCATTGCTTACTTTTACCTGCTTCCAGGACTCAGAACATAATACACACAGTGAAAAGTAATTATGGAAAGATGTTCTCCCAGCCTTATCCATAATTTCTGAATAATACTATATATTACAAAAAAAAAAAACAAAACAAAACAAAAAAAAACAGCAAGTGTGGTCATGACATCTCTTTTGGTTTTAATCAAAGAATTTTAACTATAATATTGTTGTTTCCCTCTCTGCATGACTAGCAGCCTTTAAATATGAACACGACCATCTAGTTAAGCATCTCTAAACATGACCATCAAGTCAAGCTATTTAGTTTAATCACCCCAAGAACCAAACATAAGTGTATTCCAGAAATGAAAGATTTTATTTATGAGTTGTTTGTTCTGACCACATGACTAATTCTTACATTTTAAATGTGTCAGCAACATTTACCATGCTGCTTCCCTATGCAAATTTACCATTTTTATGTGCCACTGATGTGAACTCACCAAGCACAAACACTGAAACAGGGCATAATAATCAAAACTTAAAGAGAAAAAAAGAGAAATAAAGGAGGAAAAAACCCTTGAGAGCAAAGAAAGATTTGACACCAGAGCCACTAACATCACAATTCATTCCCACAGTTACAATAACAGTTATAAAGTGTTACCTGGCCATATTTGATACACACTAACCCACATGGCAAATCCATATTCCTACTCAACAAAGACTTACTGAAAAAGATGAGAATTAAGTATGTGCCTATTGCTAGACAGATGACATTTCTTACAGTTGACAGTTTTTAAAAGCACTCGGTAACACTGTGCAGTCTTTGGCATTGTTTTATGAGGAAAGCTGTGGCTGTTTCCTGAGACTTTATATTTATAACTATATTTTCATTAAACTGAATTGTCTTTCAGCTCCTGATTTTAAGAGTTATTTTCATATTGCAGATGAAAATGTTCTGAACCAGCATGAAGGAATGACATGCAAAGTCAAAAGAGAAATGCCTCATCAACTGTAAATAATGCTCCAGCAAATCTGCATTTTAAGGGTAAAGAAATTATGGAGAGCAAAACAGCAGATCACAAAAGCAGATTTCTTACTGCTAACTAGCAGTAACAAGGACTGGCAGAATATAATTCAGCTGTTCATTTTCAGGTGTGGCCACGGTTTACAGAGGAAAACAAGAGGACTCCACCTGCAACTGGAATGTGGACCAAATGTCCCTTTGGTCAGGGTGAAAATAAACAGCCACAGACAGACTGACAGGACAGATTTTCAGAGATGCAAAGGGCAACAGGGGTATTTTGTGGGCATATGGCTGACAACTTCGCACACACTTTTTACAACTATCTTGGAGTTGAGAGGTTTTCACACTTCTTCCCTCCCTTTCTCCTAGGAAACTGATCTCATGACCTTTAACATCTCAATGCACCGCTCTTGGTGGCGGGAACACGGGCCGGGCTGCATACGAAGGGTGGTGCGTCCTTCTGCCCCTGGCATCCTAGAGGATTACTCCTACGTCTCCGTGACGGGCTGCATCATTGATTTCCAGTACCTAGAGGTCATTCACAGCGCTATCCAAATACTGCTCTCTGTAAGTTCATGTTTGTTTTTGCACTCGGATTCCAGCAGTCCTTTCACATGCAGCCTGCTGCTGTTTGGTGTCTTTCTCCTGAGAGGGGGATGTAGAAGGTGATGGATGACAGCACAGATTTTTAGTTGGTTTTGATTTTTTAAATATCTATAATTTTGAACTAGAGAATGATATTTACATTATTAAAATGTGCACTGCTTCTATCTCATAAAGCTCTGTGAAGTCATAGTCTCCATTCTGGGACAGGTGAAAATGAACTCGAATTCTTGGGTCTCATTCATTGAGACATGTACAGCAAAGGAGAGCAGATTAGTTCAAGATTAGTTTGGCTAAAGCTCTCTGAAGTTCACAATCAATGACGATATTTATTCAGCCCTGAAAGTGCATATATTTTATACGGTATGTGGCTGAGTTTCTTCCCAAAGTGAGATACGGTTTTAACTCTTGAAAAAGGTCAAAGAAGTATTAGAAATTAAATTACCCATTTATATTTAACCACTTTATTTGTTTTTTCCTGAAACCTCTGTGTTATCAGAATACTCCACCTCCATGATTGTAGTTGCAATACCAGTCAAAAACTGCAAATACAAGAACTCACTACAAAAGGTCTGCAGTGCAGGAAAGTGCTGGGGCTGGATAAGTTGCTTTGGGAGCAACAGCCCAGTCTTGGCCTCAGTCTTTCCTTAATCTGATGGCTGCTTCTGCTTGTAATTAGAAGTTGTTTGGCATGAGCTGCATGTGATCTTCTAGAAGTGGTAGCTCTTTCTGTACATAGCTGTGTGTAGTACAGCCTATCCCAGATAAGTGCACAGAGGTCTGATACACCCCAGATGCCCAGACTTATTCTGAGAATATAAATGCTCATAGTTTCTGGTCCTAATGATGGTGATCAGTGCTTGTCAGACAGTGCGAGAAGAGATGCAGTCTGCAGTCCACACCTACTAGTCGGTGAGCTACCTGGTCTGAACAACCAAAGGGCTGGGTATGCCTGGTCTGTTTAGTACTTGACACTGTTTTGCTGTCTGGCTGTTAAATACTTCCACTAGCAAAGTAGAAGGGATCTGCATGATAAATCTCACTCATTAGTTTAAATTTACTTTCACATTTTAATGTTTTAATTTTTTCAAGATAAGGACATTTCTCTTTTGAAAGAAATAATTAGTGTATGTGGTTGTATTTCTTATTCTATTCTACTGTCTTGAATGAAGTAGTCTGAAAGTTCAAGGTAACCTCTTCATTACTAAATGCCTTTTGTAAGGTGCCGAGTGCTCTTTCCTTGCCACTGCTTTTACTCAGAATTTAGTCAATTTGTATCTTACATCAGCGATTAATGAACTTCCACTTGACAATCCAGGTCTGAATTAGTGGACTTGGTTAGTGAACCAGTGACATCACATGCACCTGCACAAGCTACGTGTCTGCTCCTATCAGCTTCTCAGGCATCAGTGATACCACAAACACCTACGCAAGCCTTCTCCTGACTGTTGTTCAGTCAGGCAGCAAAGACAGGATCTTTTCAAGTGAAGTCAAAGTTTAATTTTCTTGAGGCCCAGCCCTGTGTATGTCACCATACATTATGACGTTTCTGTGAAAGCAGACCTTGCAGAAGAATTTTGCACACTGCATCTGTAAAGCTCAACTGAATGCATCTTCCTTACTCTTGTGGGAGCCTGGTATTCAAAGAAGGTTCTTTTTCCTCTCTTGTCACACAGCATCATTCCCTCTGCTTCGTAAGGCTGTCCAGGGGAAACGAGTGTGGTTGGTTTAAAAGGAGAAAACCATAAGTATTTCCAGTATTACCTCACTTCTATAAGGAAACATGTTTTGTGTTATAAATTTCTAGAATTTTCTAGATTCTTTGTGATTAGAAGCAAATTTAGAGTTCAGTTGGAATCAGGAGCATTTTTTCCTCTGCATTTATCAGTGCAGTACAATTCTGGTCAAAATTTACTAAATGGAAGGAACACAAATATTAATATTAAAATAATAGAATAAAAACAGTTAATAGATGCAAACTGAAAGAAACATGAAAATGGAAAAGTGTAAAAATTATGTAATAATTACAAAGCATAAGGTGCAACAGGCCTTCCCTTTCTTATGGAGTAAAAGATTGCCTGGAACAATCATAAATAAATTCTGCATATAACTCATTACAATTCATGAAACGAGTTCAAAATGTGCCAGGAACTTGTAAGGCTTGACTGTGAATTAAATAGTTGCCAGTTTCAGATATTGCTTTAGACTGATATACACAATGTTAAAATTAAAATCACATACACAAAGTAGGTTTGGTTTTTTTTTCCAACATTAGTATCTTGCTATCCCATCGGTGACATGCTATGATTAGCATACCATGAGTCTGTACTTCAGTTCCCATTCTGAACTGTAATTTAGGCTTATTTAATTTTTTATCACACGGGACAGAAGTCACCACCTAGATTATCAAATTTGTTGCAGTTTCCTCCCATTTCCTGAGTGCTGTTGGCCTGAGCAAGTTCCCATTCATTTTGGATGCATAACTGCTTTCCTAATTGGGGTACCAATTTCAGTTGCTAGTTAAAGGTCATTGAGTTTGCCTTTTTACAGTACTGAAGAATTGTAGATCCTTCTTTTTCCTTTTCCTAGTAGGTAGTCCTAAAAGTAGCTTATTCCTTTTTGGACCTTACAACCTACTTAATTTTCATAACATTTTTATGTAGCAGTAGTGGCGTAACAAACCATTTTACAGTGTAACAAAAACGTTATTGGCATAACAAATCATTTTATCATGCTAACCCTTCTCGAAATGACCAGGAAGGTGAGCACTTCCATTTGGAAAGGAGTTAGAGTCTCTGTAAGAAGAAATCCCTCCAGGGGTAGATATTGGATACCTGTCAAGATACATAACTCACTAGCAACAGTTCTCCATTTTTCAAAGGTGACTTTTTTTTAACTAGTATGGAATATTTTTATATGCACGGAATACTACAGCTGTGACTACATTGGACCCTGCTTCAGGGAACAGGCTCAACAGCCGTTTCTGTAATTCTAACACAGTAAAGCTCTTTTTGTATTTGCTTTATAGTTGTTTCCAAAAAAAAAAAAAAGAAGAAAAAGTATCTTTTCTTGATGAAACAGTCACTTTGCTTCTCATCCTGATTCTGGGTGGCTCTTGAAGTGACTGGAAGTTGAAGGTGTTAAACATTTCTTTCAACTCAGGTGAAATCAAGAGGAATGTGAGAGAACGGTATGAAATTTATAGAAAAGGAGAGACATACCTAAAACCCAGACCTCTAAAGGAAGGGGTGAAAAAAAGTAAGAAAAAACTCTAAACCTAGAAGCATACAAAGCATTTGAGCTGTTCAGCGTGGTGTTGATGCTGACCAAATGCAGGTCCATCTGTTGCCTCTTATAAGTGTCAATTACAGAAACCCCTAGGTGACAGCAAGACGTACAGATGAGCAGCACTTATCACAAAAAAATCCCACTCCTGCAGAGTGGCCTGGTTTTCACTACACTATAAAACCAGGCAAAGGTGTAACATAGGATGATTGAGTATTGAGTCGTTTCCATTGTGGAGTGAAAAGCAGTGAACATACCTGCCTAAGGTAGAGTTGGGCACAAATCAATGGAGAATAGCTTATCAGTATCACTACAAACATAGCCAGAAAAAAGTGTTGTTTTTTACGGAATGAAGCTGTAATATCACAAATGTAAGAAAAAGCACTCGTGGAAGCCTAATTTTGAGTTGGATAATGTGGTGACCATGAATCTGAATGATTCTTCTGCAAGACAGATAGTCTGCATCTATACACATAAATTAGGCATGCCAGTGGAACTGGGTACTGAAGCCAACTGGGTCAGAACAGCTCACATCTCTGCTGATGGTCTCAGCCTCCAAAAAACAGCCTAATTGGTTCAAGCTACCCAGTGGGAATAATCCCTAGGAGTATTCTCTTGCGCAAAACTGTGCCTGGGAACTGTGTGGGGAGAGTAGCACCTAGAGCAGGTCAACCTGCCACACACGTAGCGGCATGGGTGACAGCGTGCCAGGAACGCTCCCAGGCATGCAGAGGAATTTCCTCCTATCGATGCAGCTGCATCAGTAGAAGGGTAGTGAGCAAATGTCCAGCCGCAATTCATTCCTCAGAGTAGGCTGAAGCAGGAGCTGGCAGGAAGTACTTAGATAAACTATTTACCTAGAAAGGTGCAGAAGAACATGTTATTTTTTCAATCCCTGCTAGAGAAACTTACCCCTACACTTTTGACATGGTAGGGAAACGGATGTTTTCACATGACATCTTGTGATTACAGTGACATTTGTGAGATACCGTTTGGGGGCATTCTGTCCTACTAAGCTCTTTGACCATCCAAATGAGGGAATGTGTGAGCATCTCCAGCCTTGCATTAAGCAGCATATCTGTCTTATGTCCACTGTTCTGCCACCTCAGATGAAGAATGGGGCATAGAGCTGAAACTTTGGCTAGATAAGGATTGAGTTTCTTTGCTGATTTTGAATGTCTTTTCACTCTTGGATGCATTCTTTCTTGATGTGCAGACAGAAAACAAAGCTGAAAATACCTTGAACTTGCGGTACAGGTCTGCAAGGATTGAGATGTTCTCTATTTCTTGTGGGCAATAATTTCATTTATATTTGGCTTCACTCTGGCCTGCAAAAAAGGTTGCATAAATGGTTGTGTGAAGATGCTATCAAAAGTAGTGGAGCATGGATTTGTTTTGAAACTTTCTTTGGCACTGTAGAAACCATTGGGGCCCAAATTATTAGTAGTTCAAATGTTCTTTTCTCCATAACATATACCATCATAAGGAAATGTTAAGTAATGTGATCTGATTACATTTCTGAATATCTGTCACAGTCAGTACCTCATACTGACCCTGACCCCACACAACTACCTCACTTTGTGAATTTCTGTCCTGCTGTCTTCAAAGAATCTGCCAAATATTGGTTATTTAATATGAAAATGAATTATGACATTTGGTAGACTTATATACTTTGTTTGTCCAAGAAAAACAGAATTTAATTAAAACCCATATTTAGCAGATCAGACATTAAAAGGGAGGTTTTGCATTTCGTGTACATAATTAATTGAGGGAAACATTATGACTATTGAGCTAGAGAGAGACTAATATCAGAGACAGTGCTCAAGTGGCTTAATTAATTTCAGATCATTGACAAAGCTTTTACTTCTGAGCTTTTGGGCCTAATTCAGGTGGCTCTTCCTCTATCCTGATGTTAAGATTGCCTTTTGTATGCAATTTGAATAACTCCACAAGGTGTTCCAAAAGAGGTTGCAAAGCAGCTTTTGCCACTCCCGTGAGGCAGCCAGAGCTGCAGTTTGGTTTGTATTCATTTAAATGTAACAAAAGGGCTAATGATATCAATATATAATGTGGTTCCCTCAGGGAGCTGCAGCAGTCCTTTTTTTCCCATTAGTTAGGGCCCTGTTATTTTTCTAATTGGACAGAAAAGGATACTAGGAAGCACAACATGTACATTGTCCTCCAAAGAAAACCCTTGTAGGGGCTGACACCAGTGCTCAGGCAGGTTTCTTGCTCTCTTTCCATTTCCTTGAGTGACGTGTGATTGATTAAGAAGATTGGTCAACATCAGGATGCGATAGGAAAACATGAGTTAATTTAGTGTTAAGGGCTACAGGAATGGTACATGAGTAAAACATAGTTACCCTGTCTGTCTTTTCTTGAATTTTTGTTGGCAACTTTTCATGGTTTTGGTTTAGGAAGCAGTTAACATGTCTTCTTTTCCATAGTCAACAATTGCACAAGTGACATGGAAAACTAACTTTGCATTGTCTGCAGAGCTGAAATTCAGTATTGCTCCAAAAGAAAGGGTATGAAAGATTATTCTTCTTCCACCTCATAATCATCATCATCATCATCACCATCATCATCATCATCACAGTAATAGACAGAAACACTTGTCTCCTACCCATGTGAGGTAAGAGGTGGTAAGGGTGGGCTGTTGACTTCTTGCAGATTCATTAGTAAGTTTAGGATGATCACAAGATTATTGAATATCAGAACTTTTTCAGCCTGGGCAATGTTACAGAGGAGTTGTCAGTCCCTGGAAGAGACTGCAGAGAGCCTAGAGGCTTGTGCAAATCTATGGCCTTTGATATTACTCCCAGTGCTGTATAATAGATGTTTCATTGTATTTGTATCATAGTCTATACCTTGTGCAATTCCTCTAGTCTTTATGGTATTGGATTAGGGATGCATACAGTCTACTTCACCTTTGCAATATCAACCTTTCCATGTAAAATAAATAAAAACAGAACAAAAAATAATGACTATATCTGCACGTATGTTCTAGGAATGGCCTTGTGCTTTCTCATTCAATTTAGTTAGACCTCATTATTCATGGTCATGTGTAGGTAGTAAAATGCACAAATATATTTGTCTAATTACCAGTCTGGGTCAATAACACAGCTATATGAGACAGAATCAAGAAAAAATCTGTTTTTTTCCATCTCAATTGTCCTTTCCAGGGAAGTCTGCTCTTCTAAGCAGCTCATTTAAAAGGAATTGAAACCACTGATATTAGTTATTTCTGTGTTCATTTATTCATTAAGTGTTATGTTGAATTTGTGAAAAAACAGGCTACTTCTGCAGCAGAGCTGGTTAAAGATAGGGGACAGCAGTTTAAACACTAGCAATATAGATAGTAGTGCCTTCACTTTGTCAACTAATCAATATGAGAACTAAATTGTTGTAGACATTTTGCAGTACTTGATATAGATTTGTTTTCCACTTTCCATAAAAATTACTATGTCATTTTTCCAATATTGTACAAAAAAAAAAAAAAAAAGAAAAAAAAAAAAGAATTTGCATGCAGCTCTTATGAAACCTTTTTATTTACACAAAACTCCTTAAAGTAAATCTAAAAGTTGATAGCCTGTTTTGCTGGGGTTTAGTTCATTAATATTTCAATAAAAATATGCAGAAACATGAGATAAATGGGAGATTTGGAAAATAATCAATATTTTGCCCCTTTAACTATTCCTCAAAATTACCTCCCCTATGGCAGAAGCAGTGTAAAAGGCTATATGTCTGCAACTTAGTTACTGTAATTCTCAGTTAAATACTTTAATTCAGATCCATTTCCAGTATTTTCAAGTTAACCTGAACTGACGGTGAACAGGAAACAAGGCAGCATCTCTGCAAATAAGCAGAAGAGGTGGTGGAACAGGTAAATACATGTTAAACTGCCTCAGGAAAGTTGCATGCTTACATGCTGCTGAGCAGAATGCTGAAGGCTGCACTAGGAACTGAAAAATTATAAGAGAAAGTGGAGTAACAAAGATTGGCCATTTCAATATTTTTTTAGAGAACAAGGAAATCCAATGCTTTTCATTTAGAAAAGTCAAAGCAGTATTTCCTTTGTATTTTAGGGATATTTTATTGACTATATTGTTTGTAGCCATAAACTTTGATGGACTACTGAGACACCAAGGAGCCTGAAAATTCAGGAAGCCAGAGTATCGTGCTCCCAAGGTTATTTGTCTTCACACCTCTAGGGACAAATTCTGTGACAATCAGTGCATGATAGTTTCCTCTGAAGGTGGAATCAAATTCATGCCTTTCTGCCAAGCTGCAATTCAGTGCAAACAGATCTGCCCCATGTCCAGCAGCGTGCTGCAGATGAGCTTCAGTTTGAAAGTTGATAAACCAACCAAGGCAGTGAATCTTCTCTAGGCTAAGTGTTTGACAGGTCTGGCAGAATAGGCTTGACCTTGTTGGGGATATTTTATTTCCAGAAAACACAATTCTAATTGATTTTTACTTGCAAATCTGTTTTTTAAGTAATGAAAAGGCATTTTACCAGGAGTATATATTTACTAAGAATACTAAGATTCCTTAGTCTGTGTCATGGGCTAAGCCCAGACAGTAACTCAGAACCACACAGCTGTTCGCTCACTTCCCCCTTTTCTTCCTGCCCTGCTCCCAGAGGGATGAGGAGGAAAATTGAAAGAATGAAACTCCCATGGGTTGAGATAGGAACAGCCCAGTAACTAAGGTATAACACAAATCACTGCTACTACCACCAATAATAATAATGATAAGGGAAATAACACGGGGTGAGAATACAACTGCTCACCATCTACCAATCGATACCCAGCCTGACCTGAGCAGTGATCTACCCCTTCCAGGTAGCTGCCCCCAGTTTATACACTGGGCATGATGTGCTGTGGCATGGAATACCTCTTTGTCTAGTTTAGGTCAGGTGTCCCCTCCTCCCTGGCAAAGCATGAGACTCACAAAGTCCTTGGTCAGAGTAAACACTACCTAGCAACAACTAAAAACATCGGTGTTATCAGCGCTGTTCTCAGGCTAAAGTCAAAAACACAGCACTGCACCAGCTACTAAGAAGGAGAGAAATGACTGCTACTGCTGAACCCAGGACAGTCTGCATCTGCACATGTAGCATAAAGGACGCAGACAAACCAGAGGCAAGCATCACGCTACTATCTCTGATCCTAACAGCAACAAGGCTGTGCTCACTCATACTCATCGTGATGATTCCTTCTGCATATTGTAGTCGATAACCAGGTGACCAGACTTTCTTATACAGAGGAAAAATATTCACTGATTAAAACTGTATGAGCTTCCACTGACAGGACATTTTTCTTTTAATCATGCACTGAATTCACAGCCTTGCTCTTCCATTAAAATTTATTGCGTGAATGTGACCTGACTGCTGAAAGAATTCTTTTCTCTCGACTGCAGTCCCCGATGATTTGCAACAGTCTGTTTTGTCCTATGGAAATAAGCTTGAGCAGGAATTTCACTAAACAAGCAGTGAAACAGCTCATATTCCTCAAGCTTTGAGGGAATGATTTGGTTTTCACCAAGGAAGAATGTGCATATGTGCTCCTCTCAGAACAACTTCACAGAAAGACAGACATGGTTTTCTGGGAAAATGCATTTTGATTTAGGAAGATTGCAATCCATAGGCTTATATTCTGCAAATGCTGCCTTTATAGCTTTTCTAGCTAATGCTTCTAGACCACATTGTGTGTTACATCTGCTTATCTTTTGAGAGGTCTTTGTTCACTATCTAGTATTGTGGTAACTGTTGATAAACTTCCTGTAACTGTTACCTTTATACTTCTTCAAAGCAGTTCAGGGTATCCAACCGACAGATACAAGTCCCAGCACAGGGTGTGCTTCCCTGGCACCAGCATAAGTGACTGTTTTGGACACGGGGCATGATGGGCTTGTTACAGGGCTGATCCATCCTTGGCTACATATATCCACTCAGCTCCTATCAGCTTTCCCCTGGAAGGAGCTGGGCATGGAAACATTTTAGTTTATGCAAAATCCTCTGGACAAAGCATGTGGGGAAAGGCACTGAGTGGCAGTAGTGGCCAGAGTTACTCTTTTGCTACTCAGTGCCTGCCATAGAAGGTGGCTGCCACAACACTCTTCATTCATAGATCAAGTGTTCATAGCTGCATGGAGAGGAAGGAAAGGGGAGACTAATAGCCCATTAGACTCATTCACACAGGTAGCAGAGTTTGAGTGACACTGCAGTACAACATGAAAAACTAATAAAGAGTTTATATATGAGTACAGTCAAGATACTTGTTGATAAGTACCTAAGAAGTGACAATATTACAGTAGTAATTACATAAAGTTTCCTCATAAATTTTCCTTTTTTTCAGTTTGAATTTGTTTTTTCAGTGGTTATCAAGCTTACCTAAGGGAGAAAGCACTTTTAATATACTTTTATAGAACAAAAGAAATCAGTCTCATATCATGGAAGGAAGACTGACAAACACAGGTGGGAAGGATGGGGGTTGAGAATGTGGCTACGAATACGTACATATAAGGATTTTTGTGTTCTCTGAAGATTCAGAATAGATAGAGATCGAGTTAAATGGATGCTTGAGGCAATTCTTTCCTGTGGTTTGATTATGATTTGAACAGGTAAGATTGCTAGTGGTCTTGAAAGGGAGACTAATGTGAATTGCTTTCAGCTTGTAAGATTTTGGCTCCTGTCAGTAACTATTCTGACAGAACAAAATCACCTTAAAGTCTGAAAAGCAAATTTAATTTCTTCTCACCCTTGTAGAATATGTAGAAAGCTTCAGTTGAAACAATTGCCCACACAGAAGGACAAAAGTGATGAATAATGGTGTTGCTCTGCAATTCTGATGTTAGTCTGAATGAAAATGATAATTGAATACATCAGGTGTAGTGAAAAACGTCTACTAGATCTATCATACAGGTAAAGATTTTTCAAGAATTCATTCCTAGTGATGTGGAACTTTTCTAGATTAACTTTCCATTTCCTCCTATGTAAATTCCTGCTATGTAGATTAACTGGTAATCATTGGAATAACAATAAAAGGTCATAAATATTTAAACAGCTTCTTAAAAGAATATGATAATTTCCACTTTGGAGCTAGTTTGGTTTTACCTTTACATTAGCTTACAATGCACCTGACATATTCACACTTGCAGTTATGTACAGATTCAAGTAAATAGCCAATATATAAAGATCAACATAGAAAACTAAACCTACATGGGTATCAGCCAAACACAGCAGACATTTGAAACTTCTGAATATCATATTCTGGGTGTCAGTGAGTTTAGTGTCCATGAGAGCAGAAAATGGACCATCAAAGTGATTCTTGACCAAAACCAAAGTGTAAAAGAAAATTTCCTGTGTCCCATTTGTTATTTTTCGAGAGTGCTGGAAGGCACATTTAATTGATTTGTGGACCCAAACCACAGCCTCACTTAAACACATTTCGGTTTTCAATAATGAAAGTCTCGTTACCTATGACATCATGTTATTCACTGGTAACACGGACCATATCTGCCTCATAGAATCATAGAATGGTTAGGATTAGAAAGGACCTGAAAGATCATAGAATCATAGAATTGTTAGGGTTGGAAAGGACCTTAAGATCATCTAGTTCCAACCAGCCTGCCATGTACAGGAACATTTTCCACTAGACCAGATTGCTCAAAGCCCCATTCAACCTGGCGTTGAGCACTGCCAGTGATGGGGCAACTACAACTTCCTTGGGCGGCCTCTTCCAGTGCATCACCGCTGTCATAGTGAAGAGTTTCTTCATTATACCCAACCCAAAGCCCCTTGGTTTGGAAAGGTCGCTTACTCCAGCTCTTGCTAGACAGTTCTTTTTTCCTTCTGCATACAGGGTACACGGTGTGCACGGGGGGGAGCGTAACATGTATAGAGTGAGAGAGAAATGGAGCCTGGGAAGCAGGAAGTCCTGTTGCCTGGTAGCTGGTTGTTTATCAAATATTCACTCTCACAGGGAGTCATGCATCTACAAATAAGGGTGCCATGTGCCTTGTTAGCGCATAGTTTAATGTACTGCAGCAGTACTATAGCTTCTATACCATATAAGGGAGGACGTCCAATTTACTCCTGTAATAGACTGCCTGAAAGAGTTTGGTGTTTGCTTTCAGCTTCAAGTCTTTTGGAAATTCTTCTTACTTCGCTGATTTGTGGATTTTGTTCATAGACAATGGAGATGGGATGCCATGGGAGGCCTATAGACAAAAAGCATAAATAACTTAGAAATATCCCAGGCACTTGGCTTTTTTTCATGATGTTAGATTAGCAGATTCTCCTACCTCTGTGCTAAGAATATTTTATAATCACTGGTGTTTTCTCCTTTGGTCTGTTATCTTCAGTTTAGAGATTCCACTTGAAAATAGCCACATAGGGATTTTTCTTTTCCATAGAGGAGTCATTTATTTTTATTAAAATGTTGTAAACTAACACCACTAAAACACACCACCATTTTCACCAGAAATAATTCTGGTGAAATAAATGGAAAAATACAGCTGCAAAGCTGATACAAGTGAAAAATAAGCCCCTAAGTGCTCATTGATAGAGAATTTATATAGGAAACAATGAATAAGAAGATTGCCCAGACCTTGCAGTTTCCAGGACTTTCATGTATTTTCTAGCAATGTTATTGAACCTGGGCACTCATTACAATAAATAGTGTGTTTCTAGACACTCATTTCTTTGTAGGGTTTTAAAAAGGGATGGAAAGTGTATTCCCTCTGGTGAGAAGGCATGCATCCACACATAAGCCATATAGGGTGTCTGATTTCAGGAAAGACCATTAAATGAGTATTATCATGATATATTTATTTATAACTACCAGACAACGTGTATCATGTCATCTGAAGGAATAATGACATATTGAAAAATAATGACATATTGAAAATTCATTTAAAGCTCACCTAACTTGCATTTATTTTGGTTTGAAGTGCTTTGAACAGAAATGACATTGAGAAGCACTTGATCTATAAACCCTCTCAAACAAACTGTTTCACTTTCATATTAATCTTCTTGACCTCTTTCTGGAGGGGAAAGTCTTTCAGCAGTAGATGTCAATGTGGGGACTGTATCTTTTGGGGTCTCCTATAGAGCTTGAACAGAGACTTCAAAGAGGAAATGGAGAGAGCTGGAAGATGAAGAGGCACCAGACTTCTCTGTTCGCTGTCACCTGGGAAAGTTTTACCATTGAACAAAGGAATTTTACAGCTAACTGCAACCATTTCTCTCCTCCTTTGAACAAGCCATGCCAGGCACCACACCAGCTCATGAAGCCTGCAGCTGGGTGATAAGGAAACTGGGGGCAGACTGCCTGCTCTCAGCCCCATTTTTCAGGCTCAGGGACCACAACAAGCAAAAATGTGCTGCAACTGGGAGTCTGACCTTGTATTTGCTGACAACTGCATTGCAGGCTGAGTGACAATGACTGTCACGTGCATCAGAAACAATTACATACCTCTGGCTGCTCCTGCTTCAACACCAACACCTGCTCCACAGATTAGGAACCCCCTGATCTACCGGGGAAGAATTTTTGAGCGTGGTGGAGATTGATGACTTCCATCCAGTGAGAAATTGAAGCACTTTATCATGTAAAATAAGGCAAACACACACAGTAAATAGAAATACTCTGAAATGAGTTAGGAACTTTGTAGCTTACCCTGGTGCAGCCAAGCTGAATTTTTGAGGAAGGTCATACAGAAGTTTTCCACAGAATAAACTATGAGCTTTGATTCTGCTTTTACTTGAGCAAAATTAAAAATGCAAACAAAGCAAGTGGGATGTGGGATTATCTGCACAGCTTTGAAGTGGTAGTTGGAGTGCATCCATTCTTATGATCCAATATACTCAAAACAATAAAGATAAAAGTAATGCTTAACATGGAATATCAACTGTGCCTTTAGCATATACAAAGACTCTCTTGAAAAGTTTTGCACATTTCCATGGTGAATTAAGCGCTTCTTTTTTTTTGTTGGAATTCTTTTCATTTGAGGAAGCAGAGGCTCTTGAGAATGAAAGTGCATCTGCACAGTACAGACTCACTTTCCCACTCCTTTCATCTCTTATTTTGCAGTTTCTAATTTGTCGCTGAAATCAGCATTTCGGTCTCTGGCTCTGATTATGATTTTCTGATAAAAGAGAAATTTCAACAGCAAATAACTGAACAGTGAGGAACAAGGAGAAGAAAGATGCATTTAGGGGTGAGCCTGACTGTTTACACCTGTCAGAAGTAGCAGAGTTTGCCAATTACCCTAATCATGAATATGTTAAATTGAAATTCACATCCTACACCTGAGCCGTGTTCATTTTGAACACAAAGCATAGTAATAAAAAGCAAATGCAGTATTCCCTTCTTGAATCCATAGAGTTAGTTTGCTTTTGTGAGCTTGCTCTACTTAGTGGTAGAATTCCCTACCAGGACCAAAAATATAGGATGTATGTCTATAATTAATTGATTTGTCCTTACAAGGTACGTTTATGTGAATATAAACTGCACAGTTTATATTCACATAGTTTTGTCCTTGAAGAACACATACACTTCTAATCTGTAAGATTCCAGGTCCCTGGACAATTAGAGTTCTGTGTTGCGAAGCTCAAATTCTAGGTGCTTCAAGGAGTTCAGGCAGAAATTTATAAAAGAGAAACATGTTTTGTAACTGTGTTCTGTCAGATAGACTACATAACCACAGGAGCTGGGCTGGTTTACATCAGAATGCATTTGGTTATTCCCTGCACAATAGACTGAATAATCCTATAAATATTTATGAGTAAACCACAGAGGATTTACTCTTTCTTCCAGCATGTGGAGATTTTATAATGTGCACGATGTTAGTTCAAAGTAGAACCTAATGTTTTGGTTACTACTTAATGTATCTAACAGCATGGCTCTGCATCACATATGGATAATCTCTAAACAGTTACTCACAGACAATATTTTAGGCTGTAATTCAGGAGGAACTAGTCTATGACCACCAATCCATGCCAAATATATTTGTCAATACACACAGCATATATTGGGGTTGAAGAGGATGTAAGGTAGGACCTGCTCTGCACTTCAACCTGAGGCAGCATCAGCCGGGCTCTGTGGATTACTAGCTTCTGAGTAGTTCAGTCTGAGCAATAAACCTGGTGTACAGGAATGGAGAAAAATAAATTAATAAAATAATAATAAAAATAAAATAATAATAATAAACCCATAAACTAAACCAACCATGTAAGCAAAACCCCAAGAGAATCAAATTAGATTTTATTGGTTGGATTTTTACAGATAATATGGCTTTAGGAATGCCAACTGCCAACTTGATGAGCCTTATGGTCTGCAAAGCTGC